>OZ017741.1:160180130-160295130 GCA_963969285.1 Odontomyia ornata
ATATATATATATATATATATATATATATATATATATATATATTCATACATGTATGTATATGGGATATATATATATATATATATATATATATATATATATATATATATATATATATATATATATATATATATATATATATATATATATGCATACATGTATGTATATGGGATACAACACCAACGAAATTCGTGACGTTACAGGAAGAAGCACCAGCTGTGAAATTCATCAGTGTGATAAATTTTGCAACAAGGAGATCAACTATTGAAGGCAAAATGTTACTAACGACAGTAGTCCAAGTGCCCTCCAACAGGTAACGCAGTTGAAAACTGAGGTCAACCAGTGTTAATGGTGCTAGAGATTCGATCATTCGGCTGCCAATTATGCCATGCACGACCGATGCGTTAAATGTAAAGATATTCATGCCCCCGGTGAATGCAAGTTGGCTCAGCTGGAGCCAAAAGCAAAATTGTACTGTGTTACCTGCAATATATTTGATCATTCAACATTTTATCGAGGATGCCCTCGATTACAAGATGCAAAAATTAAATTTTCCTGAAATAAATCTAAGTACACTGCAGTCAAGCGTAGGGTATCATTTGCGCTTGCTGCTAGAGGACCAGCAGACAATAATGTAAATAAAATAAATAATGTAAGTGGCAATAATGAGCTGCTTCTCAAAATTTACCAACAGCTTGAATTTCTCTCGGAAAGAATGAATAGCAAGATCAAAAGATCAATTTCGTTTTTCAACGTTTAGGCCAACATACTTCCAAATAGTTTGTCATCCAGTCACATTTCCATGGATAGGCTTCGTCTCGTTACGATCAACGTCAACTCCCTTGTAACTCTACATAGACGTGACTATCTCTTTGAATTTATTGTTAGGGAAAAACTTGACATCATGCTTCTCACTGAAACCCATCGAAATTAATTACAATCCACCACATTCAAGGATTTTGAATTCGTAAGAAACGATAGGGTCGGTGATGGGGGAGATGGCACCGGGACATTGGTTAAAAGAACCTACTGTTTCTAAAAGATTGAAAAAATCGAGTTAAAAAATTTTGAATTTCTTGAAGTGTCCGTTATTAAAATTTCACTGCCAGGTGGGGATAACCTCTTCATTACCTCTGCCTGTGCAACTGGACGAAATGTTCTCAAGCTCAACCCCTTGTTTGACATACTCGAATTGAACAGGCTGCATAATTATTACATTTTTGCCGGTGACCTGAATGCCTGGCATACATCATCGCTGAACATTAACAGTAATCGGAGAGGTGTATAATAAGTAACCGGACTGAGCCTGCCCCGCGCCGTCAAAGCGTCTGCTAACCGGTATCTGGTGCTGTAGTGGTGGTGGGGATCTAGGTAAAGGGAGCCGGGCTGCAGCAGTTGCCTCCAAGCGCTTGGAGAAATAGCACCGAGCGAGAGCGGAGTGCGTGTTCAGTTACGTCGTCGGAGTGGAAATGGAGCGTACGACCGAGCAACCGAACCAGAGTTTTTTAACCACGTTATTACAGGAGACGAGACGTGTGTTTTCGAATACGATCCTGAGACGAAGCGGCAGAGTTCGGAGTGGCACACACCGGCGTCACCACGACCGAAAAAAGCGCGCATGAGCAAATCGAAGGTGAAGTCGATGCTCATTGGTTTCTTTGACGTGAAAGGCATTGTTCACAAAGAGTTTGCGCAAACCGGCCAAATTGTAAACGGCCAGTACTACAGAGAGGTACTCCGTCGACTAACCGTCCGGGTTCGCCGAGTCTGTCCGGAGATTGCCGATTCGTGGATCTTCCATCACGACAATGCTCCGTCGCACACCTGCCTGCTCGTCACCGAGCAGTTGGCCAAACGGTCGAGGGCAACGTTGTCACAGCCTCCTCATAGCCCGGATATGGCACCAGCGGACTTCTTTCTGTTCCTCAAGATCAAGAGACACCTTAAGGGGACGCGGTTCGGGACTCTGGAAAACGTTCAATGTGCTACGACGAGGGCTCTAGACAGCATCGAGGTTGCCAACTTCCAGGGAGCGTTCGCGGATTGGAAAATCCGGTATCAGCATGTTATCGACTCCAATGGGGATTACTTTGAAGATTTCTAAAGAAAAATTGTACATATTTTGCCAATAAAAAATTTCCTGAGGTCAGTCCGGTTACTTATTATTCAGACCCTGTATTCCTGAAATCGTGGATAACAGGGAACCAAATTGAATCCAGGTATAATCTATATGGGTCGGAGTTGCCAACATACCCTAGGACAAATTCATATTTGGACCTGTGGATTGCTGAAGCAAGACTTGAATTCAGCTTTAAAAGTCCGCAACGGAAACTACAGGTACTTTCTTACGATAGCGACCATAACGCAATCGTAATGGAAATCAATTACATAAGAGATGATGTCCTCCTCATTCCTTCAACATGAAAATCATCGATTGAATTTAAAAAAACGGTCTGGGAAATGTTTAAAAAGAAATTTCATGGGAACTACCAGAAGCAATGTCCTTCTTCTGATGATGGCAACGCTTGCTCAATGGTTCCTTATGACAGGAATCTAACTAACGTTGAAATAAATCTCTATTTTTCGCCGTTAGAGAAGCTGACGTTGCAACCGATTGAGAAAGGAGTTCCCAAGATTAAACATCGAAACAATGTGGAAGGATATGAAATCGCAAGGTTAAAAATATTGAATAGCCTTCTTCTCGCACGCGTCAACAATATTTATCGGCGATTTTTGGACAACAACCATCCCTCGTTGGCTTTGTTGAAATTACACCTAAAGAATGCCCGGAAATTAATCTGTTCGTACTTCAGGAGTGAGGTCAGCAATCAATGGGCGGAAAAACTAAGGGGTATTAGCCCACAGCACCCAGGTGGCGCAAGAAGTCGCTAGTGAAGATATCGAGTCTTGAAGTCGCTAGTGATGAGATAAATCTTCTTCGAAATTGATAATACGACTCCGGATAGAAATGGAAACAGAATTATATGCGATGGTTTGCACAAACTTGCCCTGATTGGAACTCATTTTGAATTGGTTTATCCACCAAACCCCGAGAGAGAGAATCAAATAAGTTGAAGGAAAGTGTCCGACTATTCTTCATTTCAATGAACCACTGGCATCTGAGCTCATACCGAGCTTGAATCTTATTGATTATTTTGTCAGCTATGAAGAGTTGTGATTCATATTTGTCAGGATAAACAACAAGAAATCAAGTGGTATTGACAGTATTCCAAATATACTTCTCCGACATTCGCTGAGGTGGCTTTTCCGAATTATTGCATATGATTCAACAGCATGTTGAGCAATTGATATTTCCCAAATGAGTGGAACAAGGCCAAGGTATTTCCGATCTTGAAGAAAGGAAAGAATCTTCATTCCCTAAAGCTATCGTCCAATCAGCTTGCCGCCTAACATCAGCAAGGTGTTTGAAGTGATTATAAACAAAACATTAAGCGCCCACTTTGAGAAATATGAGTTGATGCCGGATTGTCAATTTGGTTTTCGTGCCAGGCATTCGACCATATATGCCATAACGAAAGGAATCTCAGACATCTGTTGGAAACTAAACAACAGAGAATGTGTTGGAGCGTGTCTCATTTATATAGAGAAAGCCTTCTTTACGGTGCGTTTGGATGGGCTAATTTTTAAATTCCTACAGGATAGGTTGCCCAGACACCTTGTCGCCATGATGTGCAATATGTTATACGGGAATCCATTTATTTTAACTGATGGAAATCTGACGGCAAAGCGCGACGTTAAAGTCTTGAATAATCTACTGCAGGGAATAGTTACTGCACGTCTGCTTTTCTCAATATTCATTCGCAAGCTATTGATTATCTACAGGCAGCCCGAAAAGCGACAATAGTTCAGAGCAATCTTCAAAAAATGTTTAATCATGTGCAGCTTACACCGGCAATTGGCAAATGAAAATCAATGCGCCGAACTGTGAAACAATTTAGTTTCGGACAACGCCACAGTGGGTCAGTCAAGACCTGAAACGTATTTAGAACAATTTCCACATTATGGTTGGTGAGGGTAGTTCAGAACGGTTTCCACATGAATCCTGTGTTCGATACCACGGTGTTCATTTCGTTCCGTATCTCTACTATACTCAACATGTCAAAATCATGCTCAGTAAAGCACAAAAAGTAGTCATGTTCCTTCGACGACTCTTTCATTCCAGATACATTGATCAAAAGATCAAGGTAATCTGTTACAACACACTAATTAGACCAATTTTGACATATGGTTGTCAGATCTAGTACAGCCAGCCTGGGAAAGATTAAGAGATTTCGAAAGGAAATGTCTTCCTGCATGTACTGGCTTGTACAGACAGCCTGAGACAGATTGGAAGCACTATATATCGAATAGAAGAATTTATCAAACTGCTAAAGTGACGAGAGTCGATATCTATACATTGAAACTTCTTCGGAATCATATCGCAAGATCTGTTACTGTGAGCGAATACCCCTGGATTTCACAGCCATTTCACCCTCCAGAAGCATTCGTGTATTTGGATATGAATCGGTTTTTGATTCCGACGGTGTCCCAATCATCTATCACATATATATCTGATAGGAAGATAAAATATCCTCAGAATTTGAAATCACGAGACTAACAATTCAAATGGAGATACTCATTTGCTAGATTCGTTGAGGCTGGTCAAGCTGGGACTGAGCAATCTAGGCATTGGGGGCTGAAGGACAATGTGAAATTATTCGTGGTTATTTTTATTTTGTTTTTGGGTTTTTTTTCGTTATTTAGTTTTGAGTTTCAGTTCATTATTGCAACATCTCGTCTTGTTGTTTTTTTAGGTCTTTGTAAAAAATTTTTTTACAAAGACCTACTAGTTTCGCGACCTGTCTGTCCGTCTGTCCGTCCGTCTGTCCGTCCGTCCGTCCGTCCGTCTGTCCGTCTGTCCGTCTGTCCGTCTGTCCGTGCGTCACAGCTGATTTCCTCAGAATCTATAAAAGCTAGAATGCTCAAACTTTGTGAAAAGGTCAGAAGTGATGATCCCTCAAAAGTTAAGGCCTTGACAAAAATTTAAAAAATGTTTAAGGGGGGTCCCCCCTAATAACGAATTGGCCCTTAAAAATTTTTTTTAATCAAAGGTAGTCGAGTGGGGTATCAAATGAAAGGTCTTGATTAGAACTTTTAGAATCTGAAATAAAAATATCATTTAATGAATTAGGGGGTCCAGGGGAAGGCAAAATGTACCCAAAATTTGTGTCCCCCCCCCCCCTCGCGATTAGACACCTTTCAGCCGAAAAATCTGAAAATTATCACGAATGTGGACCTTTATGAGTACAAGGGCAACAAATACCTTAGAAATCGAAGTTCGCTCAACTTTGTTAATAATAGTATGATTTGTAGATTTTACATTTTTGCCCATAAAATCAAAATGGTAACTTTAAACTTCTTGAAATTTTGCAATTATATAGACTGACATAAGATATATATGTTCACAAAATTTAATTGAGATCGAATCATAATCAAGTGAGTTATAGCCATTTCAATTATATGGAATTACAACAACGATAACACGTGTTTATGGTTCATATGGGGTTTTCCAATAAGAGGTGTTATTTTAATATTAAAAGAAAAATGCCATTTTTTAAAATAAATGATCGGATGTTTAGTTCATTATAAAGATGAAGATATGCCGTTAATAGCAATAACTAACATTGGGCAAATAACCACTACGACACGCTTACAGGACCATATCCTCTTCATGAAATTTTCCATTACCAAATCGCAAAGTGGCTACCCTATGTCCTCGATAGCCTCACAAATTTCATCTTTGAGATCTTGAATCGACGCTGGGCTATTGGCATAGGCCTTCTCTATCACGTGGCTCCAAAGGAAGAAGTCGCAAGGTGTTAAATCAGAAGATCTGTTCAAAATAACACCTCTTATTGGAAAACCCTATATATATTTAAAATTGACTTAGGTACTTTTATTTTCTTTCAATTTTCATGAAAATTTAAGGAATAGTGTTTAACTTGAACATGTTCAATCGGCCGAGCATTCAGAAAAATCATTTAAGCGGGATTAAAATGGTGGCTGCACTGTGCTTATGAAAGAAACTGTGCATCTTTTGTATAAATTTGAACGATTTCATATCTAAGTATTGGATGAATAATTCAAGTTATCGATTCACGCCATTAGAAAACTTGCTTCTAACCCTAGGATGTTTACAAAGACCTTCTGGTAGGAGCACTCTCCTGCTTACTCAACTTGTTATGTTAAAAATTAGTGATAGGTTCCAATATCTAGGATAGGCATATGTTATGTTTATTATATTAAGTTTAGAGGTAAAGTTTAACGTTCAGGTTAGGAACATTGTGATACCATTTTATCAGTATAAGATAACGTTCTTAATTTAATGTTATTAGCATTAGGTTATAACATATTAGATGTAGAATAAATGTTCAGGGTTGTGTTAGTATTATAATAAATTTTTGAATAGCATTGATTGGTTTTTTAAATTTAATTTGATATTGTTTTTTCATTAAATGCTCTACTTTATAATGTATAAATTTGGGCCATTAAGTTTTAATATTTCAATTGTTTGGAATTTGTTTTATTACGATTAGTATTGAATAAAGCGCTTTTGACTTTGGCGGAAACTGTGACCTAGAGGTCGGAATTTGGTTTCGATTTTCACCAAATTTTCAGGAAAGGTTGTTTTAGGTAAATATCTCGGCTAAGTTCTTTAAACAGCAAAATCAGCGAGCAACAACAAAATGGGGGCATTTTATCCGAAAATCCGTGATTTCTGTTCTGATGAAAGTATAGCTTGGATTTGGTCAAAATTTGGTGCAAAAGTGCGTTGAACACAAAAATATACAAAGTCAAAACCTTAAATTCAAAATAGCGGCCTCCAAAGGTCAGAAAGTAAGCGAAAATTGTTTTTTTGGCAGCAACCGAAGTGTTGAATATATTTTCAAAGAAACGTTTGAAATGGCTTCCATTAGAAGTATTTAAACAACAAAATTTTTTTAAACAGAGTTTGACTTTGAAAGCGGGGGCTAGTTAAATTATTATTGGCATTTTGAAACCAAGGGTACCAACAATAAATTTACCTTTCCGGCTGGTGGTTTTAATAGAGATTTTTTTAGTTTTCTGCGAACTGATCTGAATATTAAATCCATAAATATTAATCGCTATGCATTTTTCTAGCTGTGGGATTTATCTTCGTTTCCCATTCTTCGCTTCAAAGCTTCATTGATGAGTTCCGATACTTTTTTGATGGTGTGTATTGGAATGTGAATAATATATCCTTATCAGTTACACGAGTGATGACAAAATAATGTGAAAAACTATTCCCCAAAAACCCGGACGAAACCGGGAGCGTATTACGAATAAAAACATTAAATTTAAATGATCAAATCTTTCGTGAGGTCTACATGTCCTTTTCTTACTCAATTACTTTTAAGCTATCAACAAATTGGCATTGTTGAAATGAACTGAAAGCGAAAGCGCATACATTCGAAAATTTGTCCGAAAAGTGTAAACAACCAAGTGCTCACTCCATGGTGCCACGGCAACAACATAGCAGCATCCATCCGCTACAGATATATCCCGTACTCTACAGTTTGCGACGCATACATGGGCAATGTTATCCACAGTGACCTTGTTTTCCAGGACGGTATAATCAATAAAAAGCGACTGTGGATTCCTTTCTATCACGATATACAATGCTATATATCACTCCCTTATTCCGTGTGCATGTAGAAGAAATTGAAATTTGGCTGGCTCGGCAAAGAACGAAACGCACAATAAACTTTATGATGGCGGCGCACACATGTTCCAAGCCTCCCTTCTACTCTGCAACCACTTGTCATTAGATGAGTATTAGTGAGCAAAGTTCCCGCGGAATCGGTGGAGCTTTTGCTCGAATACTCAGCCAAAAGGGGAGAAACTTGCCCAAGGACTGTCAAGGCATATAATTATATTTGGGTAATTTCTCGCAAAAGCTCCAGGAACGGTTAAAAATAGTATTGAGGCTCCTGCAAGCTCCTAGATCAAGATATTTACCGAGCCGGCAAGCTACAAACTAGTGAGATTAGACATTGATTGGATTTTTCGAATGAGTTCAGCCCCCTAAAGACAAGGGTTACGTATTTAATATTCAAATCTTCGTCAAGGATGATTTTCTCATAAAAACTGAAACCATATCTGGCAAAAGTTTTGCTTACTCGAACCCTTAAAATATTCTCGTCCCCAGTCTGTACTATTTCGAATTCCTCATTATAGAAAGGACTTCACATTATGTACTCGTTGAATAGTTCTATTATCGAGACTTTTGAGTTCTGTGGGAAAATTCATTTTTTGCTTGCCATTGATTAAAACCCAAATGAATTCATTTCAAGTAGTTTAGCATGCCAACAATAATTCGCCGCTATTCGCTTGAAATCTTGTACGGGTAATTCAAAGAAATAAAAGAAAATATCTACTTCATGAAAGTAATTAATTCGATCGATGGTATTGGACTAATTTCAAATATATATGGCAGTCGAACTATGCGTTCCTAGAAGTGTATTTGTCAAGCTTAGACGAAAAACGCCTCAGACTTGCAATAACTTCGAGCCAAAAATCGAGAACACAATAAGCTTTCAGAACCGCTGATTCTTCGTAGATATTTGTCCTCAATTCGAAACACGAGTCGCGCCACTTCACAGCATTTAGATACAAACACATCAAAAATGCCTATAAATCACAAGCGCTAGACCTTCCTGAAAATAATTTCTTTGGAAAAATTATTCAATAGAAGATCATTAGTTTATTACAAGTGTTGGCAATATTGAAGTTGACTAGGATGCAATGCAGTGAGATCAAAATGATAGGTGACGTTTAGTGTTCTGTTTTTAATTTCTTTCTATAGCTTAACTTTTCATTTAATACCTTTTCTGCAGTTTATTTATTGGCACATTTACAATTTAATTATTTAATTAATTTAATATTTTAAAGCAATTTTTGAATTTGTAAATTTAATTTTAAGTATACTCAGTAATGGTAATTTTTCGTTAATTAGCGTCCGGGCCGCATCACTCATCCAGAGAAATATAAGGTTATATAGGGTTATCCATTTTACGCTTGGGAAAGTAAAGCTAAAGAATACACATAAAGTATTCAGATGGAAACAAAATTTTTTACTCAATATAAAAATTTAACCTTGCCATTATACGTGAAAAACAACATCTTTCAAATGTCTTCCACGGGACCTCTTACAGGCCTCTATCCTATTTAGGTAATTTTCAATGACTTTTCGGCACATTTCCGGCAGTATCTCGGCCATAACTTCACGAATATTGATTTTCAATTGCTCAAGATTTTGAGGATTGTTCGCGTAAACACGATCTTTGGCATAGCCCCATAAAAAGAAATCTAAAGGTGTTAGGTCGCAGGATCTTGCGGGCCAATTGACATCACTCAATCTCGAAATTACGCGTCGTGGAAATTTCTCTTGCAAAAGTGCTCGATTAGCCTGTGTTGTGTGGCTTGTGGCTCCGTCCTGTTGGAACCAAATGTTCTCCAGATCATAATCTTCAATTTCTCTCCAAAAATAATCGGTTAACATGCGTCCATAGCGGTCAGAATTGACTGTAATGGCTCTTCCTTGATCGTTTTCAAAAAAATATGGGCCAATAACACCACCAGATCATAATGCACACCAAACGGTCACTTTTTCCGGATTCAAAAGCCTTTCTGCGATCACCTGAGGATTTTGAGAGCCCCATATGTGGCAATTCTGTTTATTTACGTAACCACTGAGCGAACAATGAGCCTCATCACTCAAGAAAATTTTGTTCAAAAAATCATTGTGCAATCACCCAATTCGCATACATTCTGCGTTGTGTACGGTCTTGAGGCTTAAGTTCTTGAGTGAGTTGGATTTTGTACGGATGGAGATGCAAATCCAAATGCAAAATCCGCCACAATGAGCCGTAACACAAGCCCAAATGTTAAGCACGTCGAGGAATCGACAAAATCGGTTCTTCCTCCACACTTTGAGCAACGATAGCGATATATGCAGAACGAATGTTGCGATTATGCACAGGCCTTGCAATATCAATAACCGATCCAGTCTCTTCAAATTTTCTCACTGTGTTCGAAATTGTTTGCTATGTAGGTCGATTATGTCGATCGTAATCGGCTCTTAAAGCCCTAAATGTTGATACAGCAGAATCACCATTTTTATAATAAAATTTAATAATTTTAATGCGTTCTTCGACTATTAAACGATCCATATTTCTAAATGGCAAACCTTCAACTAAAAAAAAACACACTTTGGATGTCATTTAATTTTGACAGATGTCAAATGGCAGGGTTATACTTTCCTACCACGAAATGGATAACCCTGTATCTTTTTGAATTACTGGACTATGCGTTAATCATTCAATATGCATGTAATGTACGCTATTCGGTCTTTAATGCCAGAGCCAACTACTTAAAAAACAGATATACCGCTCGAGACATCGTGATCTTTGCCGAGTGAGCCTCATGTATTGATGTACTTGCATATCCGCCCAGGACATAACATAGTGATGTATTTGGGCGTACATGGCAAGGTTAGGATGACCAAAAAGGGTCGGTCACAGGCGATACAAGTAGCGGAATATGTGCGGTATGAAATCATTAGTGGAATGGCAACGGGAAGAGCAAGCCATTATGGGGAATGGCTTAGATAGTCGAAATTCGAGCATCGAAACGTTCGGGAAGAAAAAAAAATTAAGTCGGGACTTCAATCGTACGAACAAAATACTTGTATATACGAACATAAAAACATAGCTGCCAATTATCCTTAATTTGTACTATTTCCATCAAAACGCTATTTATTTTTCTTTTTGACATATATATATATATATATATATATATATATATATATATATATATATATATATATATATATATATATATATATATATTTCGAGAGTGCCGATGAAATTATACAGATTAAGGATAGTTTGGTAGCGCTAAACAAGGGAAAATACAAACAGTATAAGAGCGAATGTTTATCACTAGTAAATAAAAGTGTATGAGAGACAAATGCCGAAAATATAAGGTTAAGTAAAGTCATTGCATATTATTGCAATAGATGATGTTAGTAGAGTTTTCACAGTACACATGGTAACAGCTGATGGTTTAAGCTTCATTATTACAGTAACATTGAGGGTCATGGCTGCGTTTTGAGATTTCATATCAGTTGAAAACATTGAATTTTTGCCATGTTTTATTCCTTCAAAGGGAAGAATGCGCGTCGAGCTTGTGAAGAATTGCGTAGAGTTTACTGTAACGATGCTCTACAAAGACGTCAGTGCCAAAACAGGTTTAAGAAATTCTGTGGGCTGGGCGTTTTCATACTATAGGTGCTTTTCGATGTGGAAGGCCCACCGAAGCCGATGACAATAAAATCACGTTTACCACACGAAGACACCGGAAACATCGAAAGTTAAAGGTAAAAGTAGCTGGAGAGTGCTCTTGCACAAAGGGTAATGTAAAATCACTAGAAAATCAAACTTCTGAATATAAAAACTATACTCACATATAAATTCCATGAATTGAGCTCGGAAAATTAACATGTGGTTGTGTATTTTGATTTGTCACCATTTTATTTTCAGAGTGTCGACCTCAATGGTTGAGTTTTCATGATAACATATCAACGTTAGAAATATTTCTAAAATTTTCATCGAAATCCTTACACATCTGTAGAGTTTGGCTATTTTCCGAATGTGTATTTAAACAGTATTACATGTAATTGCTGAGAGTCACTGTTCGATTTTATATATGAAAGCGTATGATTCGTAAAATGTACTATTATTAACAGATTTGACGGAGTTTTGACTTCTGTTGTATTTTTTGCCCTTGTTCTTATAAAGATCTACTATAACGATTCTTTTCAGATTTTCCTGCCCAAAGATGTTCGATTTTTCGTAGATTTTCTCTCCCCCTGTGCCCCTTTAAATGAAAGGTATGACTTTAAGACGGAAGAAAAGTATCAGTTTAAGAGTTTTTAAAAAGTTCTCATGAAGACCTTTGATTTGATATCTATATATGGAGATCCCCCTTAAAGCCTCATAAAAATTATTTTATACTGCAACTTTCAAGAGAGCACCACTTTTGACCCACTCACCAAATTTTATGTTTGTAGCTAATGTGGTTTGCGAGTAAACTTGCTGTGACACAAGGACGGACAGACAGGTCGCGATTAAAGTAGGATATTGTAAAAAAACTATTTTCAAATGTCATAAAAAGGGTTCACTTCTATCTAGAGAAGCAAGATTCCCCATGAACTCAAAGAAGTCTTTTTGATGGCTGCTCTGATACAGTATGATTTGACCGTGGGTGGCAATATCGGGTCAGATATATTGCGCCTGGGAAGTGATATTTGAGGAACCTTAGCATACAAGGTGGGTAGACTTGGCGTTCCATTGACAAATCTTAAGGGCCTTCTGGTTTCAGTTCCGCTTCGTTTGTCTAAGTTTTTTCTTGACAATTAATAATTCTCTTCTGAACCAGCTCATTATACAATTTTACCTAAAACTTCTCCATTTGAGGCTTCTTGATAACCTAAATTCACGATTTTATTGTAAGATGATGTTCTTCTGCTTTACGTTCTCTGGGTATACGTTTTTAAAATCTGTTACTGGATTTCAGTTAAAAGATTTACATGGTCTAGTAACTTCCGTTCATCAGTTTGAGGTGTTTTTTAATTAAACTGGCAAAGGATTTCTGTTGTGCTGAATTCGGATCATGAGTGACGTGATCAGATAGCGAAGTGCTCTCGTTCATAAAATTCTTAAAGACGTTGTGAGGGTGATATGGATGCCTCTATTGCTTGAGTCTGTATTAGAGAGTTTGCGTCACAGCGATTAATAATCATATTCTGTGGTGTTTCTAAAGTCGTGCGAGCAAAATATTTTTCAAGAATTTTTTTGCATAGAGAATAAATTTGCGCTATTTACGCTATGAGTATGGGAGACCCAGACGTGCAAGGTTTCTACACTACCTACTAAACACATCCTTGGTCAACCTAAGAATCCATCGTGAAATTGTTTGACACATTACTAAGGATTACGCCTTGGTTTCCTATACCTTAAAATGCTTTTATGTTACATGGATTCTTCTTCCAGCAGTAGAGTAGTGAGAGAAATAGATTGCTAAAAATGAGACTCAAATGTGCCTTTTTTCACTATGGGGACTTCTAAGCGCAACGTGCCCCAAGGTTTCGTTTTGCAGCTGATCTAAGCGTCTCTGTCTCGTGGGTCTGTCGAGATCATCGCACTATCTGTTCTTTCAGGTAAGACAAACATCTATGCCTGCTAAAGAGCTGGCCAAAGTAGAAGTTAAGCTCACCATGATTTCGACAGACCCACGGCCTCAGATCATTGAAGAGTCGTGCGGGGAGTCGTTCACCCAGGATTGTTACGACAAGAAACGGCCTCTCTATCGTTTTCGATTTTATGCAAGTAGATATTTCTGAGCTCTTTACCAATGAGGGCGATGGAAATTACCCCTACTTTGACCAGCATTGTCAACTAAGAGACCATCGATCGAATTCTTAGCGGTGCTCGTTTTCTCACCTGCTTTTTTATGGAGGATAGATTGGAAATAAAATACAATCTGCGAGTAACTGACTTATTAGAAGCATTCATACAAAAAAAAAACTAGCAGCAAAAACTCAAATAGAACTTATTATGCAGCTATAGATTTTGGAATGTATCTTCAATTTTAAGAGCTCCAACCTTCTGGAAACGTAATTGATCGTCAACGTCTACTAACATTCCATCCCTTGTTTTGAGGAGGAATAACACGGCGGCAGAGTGTTATTCAACTGCAATGTAATTAATGAAAGAGTTTGTGTCATTCGCAATATTGGACCATGGTAATTGATAACAACTGCTTTAGAACAGGTGAAAGTCGTCAAGAACGACTTCTAGATAAATCAATCGTCAAGATCGACTCCTAGATAAATCAATTTCAAAGTAAAGCTTGACATAGGATTCCTACATTGACACAAGCCAGCACGAATCTTGTTTTCTAAGCCTATGGAATTATATCTTTGCACTGTTAATTGAGATTCAGACCACCCTTTGGCAGGACCAAATCTAAGTTTCTCATCACTTAACTTTATTTACTCGAAAGGCGACGAGGAACTCAAATCGACATAGAAAAATGTTACAGGATATATGATGATGATTTGGAAGCTTCAATCAGGTAAACTTTGACCCATCAGACGGTAGGAACACTGGCAATACCAAGTTGCAGGCCAATTGATAAAGAACATTATCGACAACGCGGAGTACAACCACATGAAATTCCAAAAGAAGCTCATGGATTAAATCCGGTAGACCGCTTTTCGCCACCAATATTCAATTTTACACTGAAGTATTTAGTGAGGACAATATCATCTATTACAAAAATGATTAGTAGCATGTGAACATGAAATAATGAGCACGTCGAAATAAATTTCGGAAAACTGCAAAGCCGATCGACCTAAGAGTTGAAAAGAAAAAAACGAAATATTTAACTTCGTCGCAAAGCAAGACCTTGGTTTGAAATTTTTACTCTAAGGCGGTCGATTATTTTGTGACGAGACGTAGTTCCTGAAGGTTTGACAATAAAGCATATTTTAATCCTCCCTTAGACGCAATCAAAATACTACAATATTGCACATTTGTTTACAGGTGCGATGCGTGGATGCGCACGAAACTATCAGCAAAATCAACTATGCATTTGAAGGAAGCATGCTTCGAAATTCACTCTGCATTAAGAAGCTGGAAGAAACTCGCTGCACCCGCAAGGTTCATAGTTTATTCGAAAAACCGTTCGACTTCACACTTTGTGCTATGGAACGGGCAAGTGTTATATCTTAAATCTAGAATACCTTTTAGACTACTATAAGGACATGTCAAAGATAACCGTTCCTGTTGAAAATTACAAATTGAAGTATCACGAAAGCTTCTATAGTAAGCTTGAGTAGAACAGCATTTTAGGGAAAAGGGATGATATTTTTGCAGATTCACTTCGAGTCCATTTTGGTTCGACTGGTAAGTGAAACTTTTTAATATTGGAAGAAAGCGCATTCCATCCAACCCAAAAACAGTTTTTCTTGAACCCACTAATATTGGCGAAGTTGTTGCATCAATTCTTTAAAAGACTCTTCAACTGGAAATGACCTTAACTCTGCTAAAGATCTGAAACTTGTTAGCGATATTTAGCTCCACATATTGTATCTGAATTTAATAATTTTATAACTAATGGAATTTTCCCGCTAGATTTTAAAGATACAATCAGCTAGCGTTAAATATGAAAATCTGTGGTAAGATCTATGCTATGTGTGTCAAACATGGATCCTAACCCAGGCATCCGCAAACATATTGAGCGCCTTTGAGAGACAAGTCCTGAGGCGAATAATTAGAGCGAAGCGAGGCGGAGACCAATGGCGAATTTAATGCAACCTTGAGTCAAGTTTGATATTTTGCAAGTATATATTTGAGGTATTCTACCTCGACTGCGTCATGAGCTTTGTTATATTCTCATTGGTTTGTAGCTCTACTAGTTTTGGTTCGCTGCCGAGTTTCGGGAAAAGTTCTTTGGCAGTTTTTAAGAAGCGTGACAAAACATTGATGGGCTATCATTTGGCTTGGCTTGCACAGTAACGGACCTCTTCTATCGACAGGTAGCTTTCTGATGACATATTTCAGAGCCAAATTGGATAACAATGGGGCCAGCCCATTTCCCTGCTTTCGTCCGATATTTGTGTCAAAGGCAACGGTGAGTTGATTATTTATGCGCACTTGGGATGTTGTCGATGTCATTGTCATTTTGGTAAGACGGACTAATTTGGCTGGGATGCTAAAGCAAAGCATTATTTGTTATAGTATGTTACGGTCAATACTGTCATATTGCTTAATGTCAACGAAAATTTGGTGTACATCTATGTTGAATTCCCAGCATTTGCTTGAGTGTGAACAATTTGTCTATCGTCAATCTACCTGCTCTACATAAAACCACCTTGACACTCGCCAATAATACTGTTGGCGTATGATTCGATTTTATTTTATCTTTGAAAATATTTTGTACGCCGTACAAAGTAGTGTGGTTGTTAACGACCGTGACACGTGTCACTTTAGCCTAGCGATTATTAGGTTCCACATGAAAATTTGTAAAAATGAAGCAACATCAAGAGAAATTTGGCCAATTAATTTTTTGAATTTGAAGTCTAAAAAACTTAATTTATATGGCACATGTGCAGTCTTTTATTGATTACGATATTTTGAATTGGTGCCATTTTTCGGGAACGAATATTGACTCAATACATAGGATGCTGAACAAGATTGTGAAGGCTATGCATATATTTATTTATTTATTCCATCGAACAGACTGAATACAATTTAATAACAAGATGGAATGCAAAGAATAAATTAAACAATATTAAATAAAAATTAATAAGGCAACGATAATTGTAAGTTAAATTAGTAGAAAATGTCTAAGCCTTATTTTAAATGCTATGTAAGAAGAGGGGAAGATTATTATGATTTCTAAGGATTCTTAAAATTGGTGAATGGAAATATAAGTCAGTTCTAGCATAAGGGATAACCAAATAAGAAATTCGAGATAAATGAGATGTTTTTCGGAAACGCAGTTTATAAAAAAGACTGGACGGGAAGTTATATAAGCAGAGTTTATATCAAAAAGATTGATCCAAAAAAGTTCGACGGGATACTAGAGAAGTAAGACATAGGAAGGATAAACGACTTTCATAGGGCTGATAAGGCATATTAAATTTAAGGAAACGGAAACGCCTAAACTTTCACTGGTTACACGGCATTCCCAAACGTTTTAAATTAAAACGCCTAAGCGTTTTAATTAAACCACTTTTAGTGTTTTAATTTAATAAAACACTTCGGGCGTTTTATTTTAAAACACTTACAGTTTTATTTGAAACACTAGGCGTTTTAATTTAAAACGCCTCAAACGTTTTACTAAAAAACACTTATAGCGTTTTCATTAACTAAGTGTTTTAATTAAAAC
Organism: Odontomyia ornata; assembly: GCA_963969285.1. NCBI lineage: Eukaryota > Metazoa > Arthropoda > Insecta > Diptera > Stratiomyidae > Odontomyia > Odontomyia ornata. The sequence continues at coordinate 160,197,168 of OZ017741.1, forward strand.
GCTTTTGATGATTTTTTCCAATAAAACGTTTGAAGCTTAGTATTTTAAATAAAACTGCAGGCGTTTTAAATCAAAACGCCTCAAACATTTCATCGAGAGAAAAAAAACACTTGAAGTATTTTAATTGACATAACATCAAGGAAAACATTTTTATTGAAACGTCAGGCGTTTTCATTAAAACAACAGGCGTTTTATTGAAAATGCTTTCAAGCTCACGTCAAAATACGTCTGTCAATATGTGTTCTTTAGTAATTTTTTGTGAAAATGGTGTAAAAAGAAAAGAAGTTTCGTTTAAAGTAGAAGAAGTGGTAATTAAACTTCAACACTTCTTGTTTATAGCAGTAAAGTACGAGAAAAGATATTGCGAGTATATAAGAGTGATAGAAAGTTTGGTTTTAAGTTTACGTCCAAATACTTACCTCTATCTGTCAATATGTGTTCTACAGTAATTCTTTGTACAAATAGTGCAACAAATAATGAAGTTCTGTTTAAAGTAGAAGACGTGGTTTTAAAATCTATACAATTCCTGTTTAAAGCAGTGAAGTACGAGCAAAGGTGTTATGAGTATTTAAAAGTGATAAATTTCGTAGATTTTTCATGAAAGGTACAATGTAAGCATAGTGATTTACTTGTCGACGATTCGACCGAACACCACATTTGCCTTTTTTCCTCGTTTACTCCACTGTTGAGCAAGGTGAAACTACGATCAAACGTATATTATCAATAAGGTATTTGTCTAAGGAAAACTCGAATTTAAAGCTTGAAATAAGTGTAGAAAAAAAAAAAAATAAAACAAATATATATATATATATATATATATATATATATATATATATATATATATATATATGTATAGACATATTTATATATGTGAACACATATATATATATATATATATATATATATACATATATATATATATATATATATATATATATATATATATATTTCTATATGTGAACATATATATATTTATATATATATATATATATATATATATATATATATATATAGACATATTTATGTATATGAACATATTGATATATAAATATATATATATATATATATATATATATATATATATATATATACTCGTATATATATATATATATATATATATATATATATATATATATATATAGACATATTTATGTATGTGACCATATTGATATATATATATATATATATATATATATATATATATATATATATATACACTACAAATCCATACGTTTTAATGACAACGCCTAGCGTTTTAAATTTAAACGTCTATGGGTTTTATTTTAAAACACCTAAACACTTTAATTTAAAACCCACATGCATATATCAGCAGGTTTCCTAGTTTTGAATATTATGGGCGATCTCATGTCTTAAATATCGTTTTTCGCTTTTTTTTTGCGGTTAGTTTCCCAATTTCCGTTCCAGCAGCATGGATATTATTACAAAGCACGGGAGGCCCGACTTCACCTTCTTAGGTAAGTCTTTTATAAAAAGTGTACGGCGATTACTATGTGGGAATTAAGTAGGGCTCGTTAGCGGAGCTGTTTATATAAAGACAATTATTGGAGTCAGTAAGACACTGAAGATGACTCAAAGGAGTCGAAACGCGTCTGCTCGCTCAAAAAAAGAAGGCCCGACGGCTTAAAAAAATATAATGGGAGCATTAATTTTTGCAAAATACGTAACAGGTGTCATTACATCTGATGATACAAGAGAGTTCATTTATGGTTATCATAAGCGAAAAGTCTATTGAGAGGGTTAACATTTTTCAAGTCAAAGTAGTCTTGTAAAATGAAAGTAGAGATCAAGCGGTTGAATTATAATTGCTCAAATTGTTCCTTTTTGCTTTTCTGAAGCATATTCAAGAATGAAATACGAAAAGTCGGGGCCCTATTATCATTAGGCAATAACAACCTGCATTTATAAACAATTTTCTTTTTGAATTTTCAATTTGGAGCAATTTTTAAATTTTAACTTAATTAATGCAACATTTTCTGACCATCAAGATTTAATCTGTCCTGTAATGATGATGCAACACTATTAATTACGAGGGTCATTCAACAAGTACTTAGCCTACCGAAGAAAAACGAAAATTTTGGAAAGGTTTCCATTTGTTTTTCCACATAATCTCCTTGAAGCTCGATACACATGGCCCAGCGATGCTCTAACTTTTTCAACCCATCCGAAAAATACTTTTTCTCGAGGGCTGCAAAATAGGCCTCCGCGGCGGCGATGACCTCCTCATTCGACCCAAATCTATTCCAGACGAGTGATCTGGAGAGTACGGTGGATGGGGCAGCAATTCATAGCGCCATACGACCAATTTGGCCATGGCGACGGCAGAGGTGTGAACCGGCGCGTTGTCGTGGTGGAACAGCACTTTTTTTCTTCGCCAAGCGGGGCCGCTTTTTCTTCAATTCGACGTCAAATCGGCCCAATAAGTCTGCATAGTCGCGCCCCGTGATTGTTTACCCTTCTCGAGGTAATCGATGGGGACCACACCTTGTGAATCCCAGAAAACGGTGGCCATCATCTTTCCGGCTGATCGAACAGTCTTCGCCTTCTTCGGAGCACGTTCGCCGGATGAAGTCCACTGTTTCGACTGTTCCTTGGTCTCTGGTGTGTACCAGTGAATCCATGTTTCGTCGACGGTCACGAAACGACGCAAGAACTCCGCCGGATTGCGCTGAAACAGCACCAAACACGTCGCCGATGTGGTCTCACGGTTGCGTTTGTTTTCTGGTGTGAGCAAACGCGGCACCCATCGCGCCGACAGCTTTCTCATGCCCAGTTCTTCATCTAGAATATGATGCACCGTTCCTTCTGCGATGCCCACAGTCTCAGCTATCTCGCGAACCTTCAATCGACGGTCTGCTAACACGAGATCGTGGATTTTTTGAACGTTTTCCTCCGTAGCAGCCGTTTTCGGGGCACCTGGGCGTGGCTCACAAAAACCGACGTGCGGCCACGAACAAACTCGTTGAACCAATTCTTGACGGTCGTCATCGAATGAGAAGAGTCACCGTAAACAGCACCCAAGCGATCTTTGATTTCGCAGCGCGTTTTCCCTTCCAAAAACAAGAAGAATCTAATCACTGAACGATATTGTTCTATTTCCATTTTTGTACAACCGACCGACATGCTCACTTCCAAAGGCTATCAAAACAAAACTTATGAAGGGAATTGACTGAAACTTTGACAGTAGGCTACTAAAAGAATGCACTGCACGATGGTAAAACTCTTTTGTAATAGCAGCGCCGTCGGGCGGTGAAGCTAAGTACTTGCTGAATGACCCTCGTACAGTCGTTTTCAAGATCATGATGATCGTGGAACCTCATCCATAGGACTTTCCTCTCTTTATTTAATGAATGTTACCACTAACATGCCCTGAAGAATGCTGAAAGTAGCGGGAAACAGTTTTGGTTTACTACGCAACATTTTAACTAGAGGATAAATTTTAACCAGAGCCTAAGTTCATTGACAATCTGCAAAATATGAGTAAAAAAAAAAAAAATTGAGATCATTAAGAATTCTATTAGTATTTTGTTCAAAAATTTGCATAAAACGAAAAAAACTCTAATTGCAGGTGTACAATCTATTTTTAAACATTTGAGTGTTTTATAATAAATTTTTCAAATACCTTAAATGTTTTGATTTTAATTGAATTTCGTTTTGCATTAATTAAACTCTATTATTAAAAATTGATATCATGTGGAGACTTTAATCACGTATGCACTTGGCAATCTAGCGAAACAGCCAATAAATATAATTTATTTCTACTGAAGTTCTAAAAAATCCCGAGTTTTAGTTCGGAAAAATAATCAATATATGTAAGTAAACCTCAAGCTCGTTTTGGTATAGAAATAATCTAATACTTATTTTTTGTAGAGCATCCATAAAACTAAATTATTATACAAATTCATCTGACGATTTCGAGGAATTTGCATATTTATCACGTTACTAAACGATCAAGCGAACTTCCTCCATTGCGGACAACAGTGAGTTATCTACACTCACGAAAACTATGGAAATAACCGACCATTATGCTTCGCGGATCTTTGAAGTGATTACCAAAAGTTTCGATTATCACAGATCAACCGGTTATCTGTTATTCAGGCATTCTAAAGATTTTCGAATGGCCAGAATAAGACACCTGATTTAATGCGATAAACAGACTGAATCTTTTGTCGAAAATGATCAAGTTGTTGCGGTAAGTCTGGCAATAATGATGAGAAATTTATATGAAAGTGCAAAGAACTCATTTTGATTATTTCTGACCGTTTTTCGGAAAAGTGAGGTCGCTTGTTATCAATTTATGTAAATATGAATATCAAAACATGAAACGACTTTTGATCACTTTGTGGTTCTGCGAAGGAGGATTCAAGTTATAAGCTTTTCGTTGTAATTTACAAGAGCTTTTCGACCTCAATTTTGATATTGAATAAACATCTTGCGGGCAAGACTTTAACATGAACCCTTTCCAGAAAGAAGAAATTGTTCTTCTTCACAAAATCTCAAAGCTTCCAGCTTGCAATCCAAAATTTGCAACTTTCCATCAAGAAAATAATCCATTTAATCAACTTAAACATTGTTGAAATTATAATATTTATACTAATCGTCTTTTGTCCATGCGCTCAATCGTGTAGATAAGAATACAGTTTCACACCATCTTGAACGTAAATTGTCTTATTTACAACGAATAATCGGAATGACTGTCCTGAGATAAGGACGGTTTGTTTTCACAAATTATTTAGTATTTACAACTTTGTAACCAACTGTTTTCGCAAACAATTAGATTTGATTATTTATCAATTCCCAAGGTGTGCAAATACAGCTTTTTGCAACTTCCACTGACCTTAATTAATCGAAATTTGGTTCTTAAAAGTTCGGCGGCACGGAGCAGATTGACGTATTAGTTTACATGCGTGTATTATAATATATTAAGAAGTTATTTACACACCTGGCGATGCGTCAACAAAATAATTTAAAAATACAAAACTACGTATAGCTTGTACTTAGAATTATTTGGAAGCTTTTGATTTGTTGGATTATGCGTGGAAACAAGGCTGCTACAATATTTTATGAAGTTTATGAAGTTGGCTATTGAACCGAGTTCTACGGGGTAAATATACTCTTTGATGTCTTTGATAGCGTTTTTATTCAGAAGCTTGGTTTCACTTTTGTTTCGAAAATATATAAAATAGCATATGTAGCATAGGTAGGTTCAAAGCCACAACTTTTAAAAAACATAGTTAAGAATCTTATTGATTATTTTGTCAGGTATGAAGACTTGTGTTTCATATTTCGCAGGATAAACAACAAGAAATCATGTGGTACTGATGGTATTCCAAATGTAGTTCTCCAAAATTTGCTTGAGGTTGCTATTAGAAATTATTGCATATTGTTCAACAACATGTTGAGCAATTCATATTTCCCAAATGAGTGGAAAAAGGCTAAGGTATTTCCGATCTTGAAGAAAGGAAAAGAATCTTCATGCCCCAAAAGCTATCTCCCAATCAGCTTGCTGCCTAACATCAGCAAGGGGTTTGAAGTGATACTCAACAGAGCATTAAACGCCCACATTGAGGATTATGAGTTGATGCCGAATTGCACATGCAATAACAAAAGTAACCTCAGACATCTGTTGGAAACTAAATGATAGACAATGCGTTGGAGCATGTCTCATTGATATGGAGAAAGCCTTTGATTCGGTATGGTTAGATGGACTTTTTTTTAAACTCCTTCAGGACAAGTTCTCCAGACACCTTGTCGCCATGATGTGTAATATGTTGTACGGGAAATCGTTTGTTGTAACTGATGGAAATCTGACAACAATGCGCGAGTTCAAGGCCTTGAATGGTCTACAGCAGGGAACAGTTACTGCGCCTCTGCTCTTCTGAATCTCATTCACAAGCTATTGAACGGCTTTGATTTTAACGTCTCGCCAACGCGATCATTTGTAGCGTTTGCTGATGATCTGGTCATCTATACGGCGGACCAAAAAGCTACAATAGTACAGAGCAATCTCCAAAAAATGTTCAATGATGTGCAGCTGTACACTGACAATTCGCGAATGAATATCAATGCGCAGAAGTGTGAAACAATCTTGTTTCGGACAACGCTGCAGGGGGTCAGTCAAGACCTGAAACGTAATTGGAAAGATTTCCACATCATGGCTGGCGAGGGTAGTTTAGAACGAGTTCCACATAAATCCTGTGTACCTCGGTGTTTATCTCGATCAGTATCTGTACTATACTGAACATGTCAAAATCATGCTCAGTAAGGCACTAAAAGTAGTCATGGCCCTACGAAGACTCTTTCATTCCAAATACATTGATCAAAAGGTCAAAATCATCTGTTACAGGACCCTGGTTTGACCAGTTTTCACATATGGATGTCAGATCTGGTACAGACAGAGTGCTATGGAAAAATTAAGAGTTTTCGAAAGGAAATGTCTTCGTGCATGTACTGGTTTGTACAGAAACATTATGTATCGAATGGAAGAATTTATCAAACTGCTGAAGTGACTAGAGTCGACATCTTTATATTGAAACTTCTGCGGAATCATATCGCAAGATCTGTAACTGTGAGTGAAAACCCCTGGATTTCACAGCCGTTCCACCCTACAGACGGGTATATTGCGACTTGCCTCGCTACTGGCTTCGTTCCTCCAGAACCATTCGTGTGTTTGGACATGAATCGATATGTTTTTGACTCTGACGGCGTCCCAGTCATATATCACATATATCGACGGGCCACCGATAAGAAGATAAAATATCCTCCGAATTTGAGTTCACGACACCAACAATTCCAATGGAGATACTCATTTGCTAGATTCGTTGAAGCTGATCGAATTGAGACGGCGCAATCTAGGTATTGGTGGCTGAATGACAATGTCTAAATTATTCATGTTTATTTCCAGTTTTTGTATTTTTGTTATTTAGTTTTTGAGTTTCAGCTCATTATTGCTACATTTATTATTGTTGTTTATTTTTGTTAAAAATTAGGTATAGGTTAGGTATATGTTATGTTTATTATATTAGGTTAGAGATAAGATTAAACGCTTAGGTTAGGAGCATTGTTATATAATTTTTTAGTATAAGATAAAGTTTTTAATTGAATTTTATTCGAATCAAGTTAAAACATATTAGGTGTGGGATCAAAGTTTCACTGTTGTGTTTAAATTATAAATCATTTTAGGATAGTGTTGGTGGGTTTTTTCTCCTTTTTCCAATTAAATGACATAATATGTAATAATTTTAATTAATTGAATTTGCTAGAGTTTTTTTGAAGAAATATATTTTAATGACAACGTATAAATTTAGAGAGCCATTTGGGCCATTAAGTTTTTGTATATCTATTGTTTGGAATTTGCTTTATATTCTTTATAAATTTATACCGTTAAGAGAGTAGCACGCATATGAATCTGATTATTAATAATTACATTTGGTGGAATAAAGTTCGCATGTATCGACGTAATACTATAATATCATTTAATCTACCTTTCCCGGGATTTGTGCTATGTTGCAAAACTTTACCTGTCTGTCACAGCAGTTTGTCTTTGAAACTTTAGTAAGTATAGACACTTAACTAGATAGCTAAAGTCAAAATGATGGCCTCTTAAATGTAAGAATGTCAACAAAGTTTTCAAAGAAACTTAAGGGGGTCTCCCCATATAGGAGGGTGACCCTTATAAATTTTAACGAAGGGGGTCGTGTGGGTTACCAAATGAAAGGATTTCATGAGAACTTTTTTATGCGTGTCCCCCGTTGCGTTGGACACATGTGATCTAAAAATTTGAAGAAAATCATGGAGTTGGACCTCTATGATTACATCAAATACCTCTGAAGTCAAAATCCTTACCGCATTGTTAATAATAGTAGGGTTTATAGACTTCACACTTTCTCCAATGAAATCGTATGGGTAACATTGTATGTACTTAATGAAATTTTCAAATTTATGTTGTCTAATGTAAGGTTGACCGATTGACTTACCCTGTAAGTTTCATTGAAATCGAACAATATTCTGTGAAGTTATAGCCATTTGTATTTTCATATATTACAACAAACCCAATGCACAGTTTTCCTACAATACTGACATTCGCTCAAACCAGACGCTCTTTTTTGAAGTGAAACTTCTTTATTGATGGGGTGAACATTTTCAAATGCAACGAAAAAGTAGAACCGTTCACGTAACGGGCAGACCGAGGCACGACATTTCCACAATCTGTTACAAGTAGAAATTTCCTGATGCTGCCATACGAATTTTCGACGGTTAGTGACTAAACTATCGCAGACTGTCTGAATCGTGTTTGGGAATAGTAAGATAGCTTGTTGGCAAACTGAAAGTGGTAGCTGCCAAGTATCCATTTTTAGTGGCGGCGGATGGTGGCCATCTGATGGTTTGTGATGAGAGGCGAATACGAGAGGATCTGGTACGTGTTCTCCCGCTGCTAGCACGGTTCCGCCGATTTGCAATGAATACAACTTGCGGTGGTAGGTTATTGTCGGTGAGTAGTCAGAAGCGTATGTATGATGGAAGTCGTCCTTCGTTCTAACACTGATTTGATGTGCAATGGATTGGAGTGGTGACACGACGGCTGTTGGTTGATAGATGATCATAAGCGAACGTAAGATGGTCCATGGTCCTAATATGGATCCCGTCGATGTGGAATGGATTGAAGTGGTGGTATGATGGCTTATAGATGTTTGATAATCATATGCGAATGTATGAGAATCACAGAGGGATTGCTCTGTTGAACACATTATATGAAGTGCTGTCTAAAGTAACTGAACAAAGACTGCAGCTCTATTATGAAAATATCATTGGAGAGAACCAAGGTGGTTTTTGAAGTGGACGGTCTACGATTGACCAGATATTTTCAGTGAAACTGGTGCTCTAAAAGTACTGGGAACATAAGATCGATACACAATAGCTCTTCGTAGGCTTTAAGCAAGCATACGAAAGTGTTGACAGAAATTTCCTGTAGAAAATAATGCTTGATTTTGGCGTCCCAGCTGAATTCGTCCGCATGACCAAGGTACCAATGCTAAACACCGATTCGCATGTCAAAGTTAACGGAGATTCAACTGAAAGCTTCTCAACGAACTCCGGCCTTAAAATCGGGGATGGGCTTGCCACAATGTTGTTCTGGAACATGTGGTCATCAAAACACTAGCAGACACCACGGGCACCCTACTCTATTTGTCCACGCAACTATACCGATGACGTGAACATTATGTCCGGCCCAATTCCAGTTTGGATAGAGTGTCCTTTCGAAAAGAACCCGCACGGCCTAAGATACCATCCGGACCTAGGACCTTTTTTCACATTAAAATTGCTGCAACTGCGGTGAAAACTGCGACGTTGTACATTGAATTATTAAAAATAAGAACACGAGTGTTTTTTTATATTGCGGATATTATTGGGGGAATAGCATCTAAAATACGAGTATTTTCATGTTTTTTATGTTTTCTGAAATATGACGATGTTATAAAAGGTAGCGTTTGTTTCAATGTGTAAGAACAACCGCGTGTTGTTATAATCCGAGAAAATTCATATAGCTAGGAATTGTTTAAGGATTTCAAAAATTTACTGATGAAATTGAGTAATCTTTTATTGAACAACAACCATACGAAAGGAAGAACTTAATTAAGAAGGACTACACGATTTAATTGGGACAAGTTATGAACATATATATTACTAACAAAGTTGGGGGACTTGAAAATTTTTGGATGTCCAATCGCGAAGAGGTGAACACATACTTTGCGAACATTGTCTCTCACCTTGTCGCCTCGATACTAATAACGCAATTTGAAGATCTTATCTAGACCTTTCATTTGATACCCCAAGCAACCACCTTCAGGAGAAAAACATTTTTATGGGTCATCTACATTTCGTAAGTCTTAGAAAAACATTTTGCCATCAGACTTTTTAAGAGTCATCGTTTCTAATCTACCTACCAGGTTTGGTGTTTGTAGCTGTTATAGTTTCGGAGATAAACTGGTGTGTGTCCAAAACAGTTCGAAAAATCTTTACATTCCCGAATTGATGAAAAGTGCCCAAAAACATCTGGAAATTAGTATACGCTAGTTTTTTGATTGCTGAAATCATTCGAGGACAGGACATTAAAACGTCATTTATGTACTCTGACGAACTTAATTTCATTTTCAATTCAAAAAAGGTAGGTATACATGGTGTGATCCCAAAGCAAATTTTAGTGGTCACAAAAATCAAAACATGTTGGGAAGATAGAGCTACGCTCATGTCCGAAGGACACATGCAGAATGATTTAAGAAATACTTTAATGACATGCACAAGTTACACAAAATGAACAGCTTGAATAGATCCGTAGAATCTAGGTCCCACACTCTGGCCTAACGAACAAAGTTAAAAAATGTTGGGATCAGCTAAGGACAAGAAAACCAAGGAGGAAGTTAGCGGAATTTACCGGGTAAGCTTTACAGAGTGTTCACATATTTATGCAGGTCAGACGCAGCTATTTATTAAAACAAGGTTTAAGGAACATATCAAGGAGGCAGAAGCGGCAGTCAGGCACAACAAAAGTAGCAGGACAATTAAATCTTCGGTAGCAAGACACATTGAAGAGCAGAAGCACAGCATGAGCGACAAGAATCTTGATTTAATCAAAGAACTCAAATCAACATACAAATTGGACGCCTACGAAAGCCTAGTTATAGCAAGACAACCACAGGAGATACTTTTAAATACCGATCTAGGTAATAATTTCTCACCCCTTATGAGAGTAATTAGCCGCAAAAACCACTTAAGAAAGTAATCAGGTTAGCGAGTGTAAGGGTTGAAATTTTAAGAGTAGTAGGTATATAAGTAGCTTTAAGGAAAATGTAAGATTAGCTATTTTATCACTGATGAATCGACGTATGATCAAATAAAAAGTACAATGAATAAAAAAGGAAGCAATAACTTTGCTTATATTTTTGGTTAGCTAGTTCGTTGAAACATCCGACATAATTTAATAATTTTGTTGTTTTTGTAGTTGTAGCACTACAGCCCCTTTCAGGCATTCATTTCGGGAGGTAATGAGAGTATCTTATTATCATGTTCATATGTAGCGGCACTCGTGATAGGTGATGGGGTCAGTACCATGGTTTGGTCGAGTATTCGTCCACCAAGCTGCGGTACGTTCTGATTTTAAACCAGTACGTATGATAAATGAACGGGTTTGTAGTCCGTCCGAAGAATCATTCGCAATAAATCTTGTTGTCCTCAACGGGATTTGAGCCAGGGATCCTCGGCTCACGTGATGAGCACTCGAAAAAGATATAATCAAAAGTGTAGTATCTGGTTCTGGTGCGCAAAAATTTTACACATTTCTTCCTCTTCAATGAGATGGCCTGTCTTGAAAATAGCTCATTTAGATATTTCATATGATCCCTCATTAGACAACATTTGATGAAACCTAAATTTTTAAGGCTTGCCCCCTCTACATGGAAAGACTCCCCTTAAAACTCTGAACATTTTTTCCACCCAAAAACTTTCAAGAAACCATTATTTTTGACCTTTTCATAAAGTTTCATGGCTTTGGCTTCTATAGTTTCGGACAAAAAATGCTGTCACATACAGACAATCACAGATCATGATTTCAACAGAGTTTTATATTTTAGTACAGAATCCCGAAAAATGTCCTCTTGTTTACCAAGTACATTGTTTTCAGATTATGAATCAATTGCGTTTAGAAATACAAGTATTTAATGATTTTGTTTATTTTCCATCCGCAGGCTAATTCTCTCTTCTTTTCTTTAAAAGCCGTCAGGCCTTGCTTTGTTTTGTAAGCAGACGCGTTTCGACTGAGTCAAAATGAAAGTTGAGAGAAACGAAACCATAGCCGTCATTAAATGCTTCTGCCTGAAAAAAATCTCCACCAAAAAACATACGCGTCGACACTGAAGGACACTGCTCCTCCATCATCTACAGCTGCACGTTGATATAAGGAATTTTAGCTGGCTAGAACATTTACAGAACATGAGCATCGTGTTTAAAGTTAAAAGTGTAATGTTAGTTGACGGAAGAGTGACCATCAAATATTTAGCTGAGATCACAAGTATCTTTTGTGGATTTCACATGCATAAGCCCATGAACAATAGAAGATATGTATTTTGAAGCCGAATTGTCTCTCCGGAACAATTCTTGCCCCCACAGAGAATCGTATGATGTCTGCAAGTATTACCCTTTCAAGCAGCATACCAATATTTGAAACAGCGGGATCGGACGAGTATCGACTACGTCAGTACTGCCCAATTTCTTGGATATTGCGAATCTTTTTGTACATTTACATCGCTGAGGGAAGTAGCAAATGTTAATGCAGTTTTTTAGAATGAAACATGGGGAAACCTTTTAAGCATATGATTCGACATTCCACCAGCCCCTGCTGATTTAACGGAATTTCGCTCTAGTGCCAACAAAGTGGGTCGCTCAGGGCTGACAAACAGACCATGGCCAATAGGTGCGTCACAGGGATTTGAAACATAGAACCTGGACAAGCACAATTGCTCATTGTTCCTGTCGAAATTCCTTGTAGTGCTGCTCTCTAACGAAGTAACGGAAGAGTCCTCACTTGCTTTTTCTCCTTGAAGAACTTTCGCAAAATGTTTTGCGATAAAGTCAGTGCTAGCTTTGTCATCCATAAGCATAGCTCCATTATAAGTTAGGACCCCGGGCGCTGCCAGTTATCCTGTTGATATGAGAAACATACAGGGACCTGGTTTGATACTTTCCAGGGCCTGTTCATATCGCTCGTTAGCAAAAGCCATGGTTCTCCTCGAGATCATTCGGTTCATACTCCAGTTGACCATATTTAAATTGCAGTGGTAGATTCTTGCGAGTAGCCTTCTAAGCCGACTACGTCTACGATAAAGCTCCAAGATGTCTTCTGGTAAATCTACATAAAAGTAATTTGTTGAGGATTTCTTAATGGAGATCTTTGAGGTGACCGTATCCAGGGTTCAATTTATAGATGCGACTCCCTTATTAATTTCAGGCATAGAAAGATTTATCAATCTATTAATTGAGATTCCCCTCAATTTTCCATCAAGGTCAGCACTTACTTCTGCCCAATCGATTCGCTTGTATGAAATGAAAAGTTGAGGATCTGCAACCTCAAGTTTCACACCCTTCTTCACTCTTAAGGTCAGCTCAACCAAAATATGGCCAGACTCGGCGTCAAGAACTCCACACTCGAAATTCCTCCAACTATGGTAGCGATTTACCAGATTGGAAGACACAATGAAAAAGTCAATAATAGACGACATTCGGTGGAAGGTAGGCTTTTACGGGGCAATCGGTATGAGATCCATATTTAATTAAACCCAGATAGAGATATTTGTTCCATAGACATTAGATGCGATATTTTTCCATGAGGGATGCTTCCTATTGAAAACACATCCTATGGCACTGAAATCGTTTGTTTTACACAGCGTAAGCACTGTCACCATGTCGTCAATGAGCTCGCTCACCAATTATCCGTGCCCAAAATTGATTCCCACGAGCGCAAAGGTGCACTCATCCAGCATGGAGCTTATTATTTCTGCTTCAATACATTTCAGACTTGGAAGGCAGTGCCTTTGGACTTTCAGGTGATCTTTGTGAGCCAAAGCAACTCCAAGACTTCCCTCTGGATCACCACTGATGATCTTGTATTTTCCCAGATGCACTCTGTGTCTTTCTTTGAGTCTTATTTCCGGCGTAAACAATAACTCTGGCCTATGGGCGTTCAAGTATTCTTGAACGAAATTCCTTTTATAACGTGGAGCTAGTGAACATATGTTGAGGATGAAGACTTTAATGGAACTCTACACGACAACATACTCTGAAGGCGAATTCTACATACGCAGCTTTTTTCCCACTAGGATTAGTATTAACTTTTGACTCGATATATTTCAATGAACTAATCGCGATTTTGATTTTGAAGCAAAACAACTGTCAACGATTTGGAAACAACTATCCTTATCTACACTGAACAAATTTACAATCGCAGTCTGCGAAAAAGGTTATAGCATTCATGTTCTCACATTTTGAGGTAGATTACTTATAAAATCAAGCCAATACTGCAGGCTTTTACTACGTAGACCAATAAACATTGCAGGAAACCATCAAAGAAACAATTTGGTTAGTCAAAAGCACGCTCTTGTCCAGAAGGCTTTCGTACTCAACTCATAATATGTTGATACTAATAACGAATACAGTCAAGGAAGGATTAATAAAATGTACATCAAATATTTGGTTTCAAATAAATACGAGTACTCGTATACCTACACAAGCATTCAAAAGGCAATTACTTCTAAAAATCCAAATAGGTTTGATGTGCGCAGCTGCTGCGGTTTCGAGAAAAGTTCTGTGACACACAGACGGACGGGCAGACAGGTGCTTAAAAACGAGACGAATTGCGAGGTGAAGGGGGTTGATGGCAGCTATAAAAGCATTTTGGGAAGGGTAAAATAAAGACTTTTTTCTTAAAGAATTTGTACTCTAGAGGAGAGATGTTAGGGGACTATGTTGAAATCTTAATTAACTTTTAATTATAAATATGGTTATTTTTTCTGGAAAAGCCGCTGGACTTTTCTTTTTTGAGTGAGCAGGCGCATTTCGGCTCCTTTGAGTCCTCTTCAGTGTCTTATAAATGTTGTATTTCATATCATTTCTTTTGGATCACTCTTTGTATGAAATGTTCAAATGAGTTCGTTCTCTTCTTGCGGACTTTGATCGATTAGGTGGTCAGTTTAGAAAATTCGATTTTCACAATATGAAATTCACCTGTTGCTGTTTCAGATGTCAAGCATTAAAATAATTATTAACATCTCGAAGGATCAAACCGAAGAATACAGTAGATGGAAAGGTTCTTCTTTATCAGGTGGCCCTCACGATAACTATGTCGAAACTATCCTGTGTTTTCATATTTTCCATTTAAACGCTATTATTTTGTTTTTTCCGACAAATATATATTTCGGGAGTAAGTTGCTCCCTTCTTCTGTGCCAAATATTTTCTGAGATTACAAGGCCTTTTCGAGGATATTTATACTAACCAAATTCTAATTACCTAACGTCTAATTGCTTAATGTCTAATTGCTTAAGGTCTAATTACTATTGGGTTTTATTACCTTTGAATCTTAATATTATTCTTAGCTTAATTATTTTGTCTTCTTATTTTAAATTATTTTATTATTGCTTAGGGTCTAATTATTATTATTTATTACATGAGTAACTTTAATTATTCCTAGTACAATAGAAAACAATCTAACGCTATTTCACCATATCCAGGAGCCTAGAGGATCCATTTCCTAGGTCATCGTTGAGTCTCGTTTCGGTTGGCTGCCTCATGATCCACAATGATTCGTACACGTCCAGTTTTCGCATATTTCTTATTTCCTTCACTACCTTTAGGTGGTCCCATTTTGTTTGATGTCCTTCACAAATGTGTTTCGCTACTGAAGATTTAACGTTGCTCGTGGTTCCTCGCTTCATCGCCGATTGTGCCTTCTTAGTGTGCTCCTCGAATTTTATTTTAACCGTTCGTTTTGTTTGTTCAATGTATGCTTTATCACAGTGTTTGCATTTAATTTTGTATACACCGCACTTCTCATCTTTCTTCTTGCTATCCTTTGCATTTGTAAGCCTACTTTTAAGATGAAACTGGACGCTGCTTGAAATTAGCTGGATGTTAACTTGCCTGAGAAAACTGCTTAAGTCTCCGGTTAGTTCTGAGTATACGACCGCTACTCTTTGTTTTTCTCTTTGTTGTTGCCTTCTATTTTGCATGTAGAGCGTAGTAAAGCTATCTCGTGTTCTCCTTTATTCAATTTTCTTCATCATACCTGAAATCATCCCTGCTTCATATCCGTTTTTCTTCGTTGCATCTAGGATATAACTTATTTCCTTCTTCCGGTTTTCCATACTCAGTGGTACTGACAGCATCCTATGTATCCATGCTCGGAAAGATGCCATTTTTTGTGAGTATGCATGATTTGATGTACTTCGCACGGTCCTTTGAGTGCTTGTATTTTTTCGGTATATGTCCAATTCTAATTTTCCGCTAACCCTCATAATTTTCAAATCGAGGAAAGGTAGTTCGTTGTTTGTTTCTTCCTCAATTGTAAAATTGATGCTTTTGTGGATGTTATTTAATTTCGGCAGCAAGTCACTCAGGTCTTTTTCATTTACTATGGCGAAAATATCGTCTACATATCGAACCCAAAGTTTGGGCATTATGCCATCTCACTCCATTATTTCTTCAATCCAGGACATAAAAATCTCGCTTGAAAACGGTGACAGAGAATTGCCCATCGGTGCTCCAGACTTGTGCTTGTAGTATTTTTCTCTGAAGGTGAAATAATTTTCCGACATGCACAGTGTTGTCAGCATTATGATTTTTCTTGCTTTTCTTTTTCCTTCCACTGTTGAGTCTTTTGAAATAAGTTGATCTTCCAAGAGCGCGAGAGCTAAAGCTGACAACACTGAGTGTACTAGTAATAATTAAAGCTACCCATCTAATAAATAATAATAATTAGACCCTAAGCAATAATAAAATAATTTAAAAAAAGAAGACAAAATAATTAAGCTAAGAATAATATTAAGATTCAAAGGTAATAAAACCTAATAGTAATTAGACCTTAGGCAATTACACATTAAGCAATTAGACGTTAGGTAATTAGAATTTGGTTAGTATAAATATCCTCGAAAAGGCCTTGTAATTTCAGAAAATATTTGGCACTGAAGAAGGGAGCAACTTACTCCCGAAATATATATTTGTCGGAAAAAACAAAATAATAGTGTTTAAATGGAAAATATGAAAACACAGGATAGTCTGGAAGCGCTAAATAGGGGAAAATACACAGAGTATATGTCGAAACATATTCAGGAAATGGCTCCACGACAAGGAGGATGTGTGACTATTCTATTTTTTAAATTTCATCCAAATAAATGATTCATCTTAAATTGGAATTTAATTGCAATTCCAGTAATATCATAGAGCGCTTTTCCAGTAATTAAAGACTGATGTATTTCAGATACAATTATTTGCTGAGAACGGTGAAAGTTCTTGCAATAAAGCGTAACAATTTCACTAATTGTCATAGTGCCCTTGATATTCGTGGAAACGCCTTCACTTTTATTGGCAGTTTCCTTTAAAATGACACCACATAGAAGGATCGATTTACACATAATGATATCTTACTTATTACGTCCTTCCAAAAAGTTTATCGATCTCTTCCAATTCCTTGCAATCTAAATCTATCTCTGGTTTTTTGGTATCATTCCATATGCGCTTATTACCGAGCAATTTTCAGCATCATAACTTTAGTCGCTAAATGATTAATCTAGCAAATGCAACAGTCCACATGCATCTCATCAACCACATTAACTACAAAGTGCCAGAGTACATGCGTTAGTGCAACAATTAATCAAATTGTCATTCAGTAAGTGCGAATACTTGGCAGATGTCGATGAGGTTAATTTGACCTTGTTTGAGTGCATTACACTTTACAGCGTTTGAGTAATTTGCTCATTTCAACCACGAGGAACAATCGTTTACGAAACGTTCAATTAAAAGCGATGCATGATATACACGTACGTGAAAATTTGTAGAGTGCAGCGAAAAATTATAGCCGCTAAGCGATTAAATTTTTTGGAATTATAAAACTGCTTTCATTTGCATAAATTCAGTACTATGTAATATAAACAATAACAAATAAGAAAGGCAATATGTGAATTAACGAGAAATGGAAAATAAATTCCTTTTCCTCGATTATTAGCCTTGAAAATTTAAATCTGCTTATGGTTAAGAATTTAATTTTTAAGTCTTGATAGGGCAATACCTTGCTTCTTACCGCTGATAAATCTACCTTACAAAGTCTAAACAGAAATTTAATGTTAGAACTTTCGCGAGAATTTCACTAATACATTAAACTAATTAAGTGGGGAGGAGAGAGGGAGTATGCTCTTACCAAGAAAGATTTAGAATCTATCTACAAATGTTTGTGTTTCTTTTAAATCAATCATTTATACATTAAAAACACTACATTAAATTTGATTTATTTGGAATAGCTGCTAGTTTGGTCATCTTTTTAGGTCTTTGTAAAAAAAATTTTACAGACATACTAGTTTCGCGACTTCAGAAACTACAGATGCTAGAAAGTTCAAATTTTGTGGCAAGGTCAGAAGTGGTAGTCTCTCTAAAGTTAGGGTCTTACCAAGCATTTGAAAATTTTTTAAGGGGGTTCCCCCTTAGGGTAAGTTCGGGATAGTTGGACCATGTTTTTCTACAGCTATTTTTCCGAAATTTTGCAATGTCTAGGAAGTATATATGTCTTTAAACAATTGTAAGGAAGTTTGCAGTTGTTAAGCTTATCACACCGGGAGTTATGATGCTTTTTTGGTTTTGCTCGATGGTCCGTCTATCCCAAGCATACTCGGGTTAGATGGACCACCTAATAGGGATTGATCGACCTCTATTTTACGTGACTGAACCAGGATATAACACAAGAAATACATGTTATCAAAGGTATAAAGACTATTTATTCCAGGCTATAAAGTTAGGGTATAGAGTTATAAACTATTCAATATGATTAATAGATTTAACAATCAAAATAATTAAAAAATAGAGCTAGTACAACTCAGTTTCTAGAAATTTGAATCATTCAGCAGTCATCTTATTTGGAGGATATTGCTTTCCGCAGTAATCGCATTTATCCTCGAATCTTGTACAGCCTTCATGTGTCCAGCGGGAGCATGACACACACTTAATCCAATCTTCATCTCGTTTTGTTTCGTTGTAGTTCTCTTTACACCATACACAGAAATCTTCATCCCAGTAACTTTCATAAAGATTGTCGTTCCAATTTGTGTCGATATCAATATCTTCGGAATCTGAGGATGACGTTAGTTCTTTTTTTCTTCGCGTTCTCTTACTTTTATTGATCGTTGTTTGCATATTGTTCTCATTTCTTTTCTCTAGCTTCTTTTTCTCCTTTTCTCTTTTCTTTTCCTCTCGGTCTTTCTTTTTTTCCTCCCTGTCTTTCTTCTTTTCTGCTTTTATTTTAATTTTTGACTCTTTCTCATTTTTTTTCTTTTTCAGAGCAGTTATGTTTTCTGAGCTTAACACTGTTGATATAGTTCGAACTTTTCTTTTCACAGTCTGAACTTTGTTGACACAAGGCACTGGATGTAGTTTGTCCAATAACTTTGAAGGGGTACAATTTCAGATTTATTCTGGTGCTTTTCAGAAGGCCCAGGTAAAGGAACATTTTCAAAGCTTCTGGAAGTACCAGCACTACAAGCGCTTCTTGAGGAATTAGAACCTGCCACAACAACATCATCACTTGGGCTATTAGGACCAGCAACAGTGGCATCATTTTTTGAACTACCGGAGCCAGCAACATCAACACCAATCATAACGTTTTCGAAAACAAGAGACGTATCGGGAGGCCTGGAGTCCATTGATTCTGACAAAAAAGCGTAGTCTGGTATCGCATCAGGTTCAAATGGAATGATTCCACACGTTCTAAATCCACTTATTGCATTTTCTGCGTTTGCTGACTTACCCCAAGCTATGCTAAGAAGCGCACCAAACTGCAGTCGAGTTATCTTCCTTGAAGGGTTATTGGTCACGTACTTTGAGCAACCAGAATAATAGTACATTTTTAAAGACTTGAAGAAAGCGCGGTCTAACGGTTGAAGCCAATGACTGGTGTGGGGAGGAGTACTCATCAAAATTATTTGATTATTTTCTGCGAACTCTAGCATTTCAACGCAGCTAGTGTGTGATGTATGCCCATCTAAAAGAAGAAGCACCTTTCCTGCTGGTTTTCTTGGAGTGAAATGGTTTTTCAGCCAATCAAAAAACAGATCGCTATTTACATAGCCAGACTTTGGCGACATTTTTACTTCAGCGCCAGGTGGTAAACCGTCACAAAACTCCGGCTTTAGGTTCTTTCCTTTCATTACGCAAAAAGGTGGTAAGAATGTACCCTCTCCATTCACACTTGCCAATACTGATATGGTTTCACCCTTTTCTCCTGACGTAACAGAAGTTACATTCTTGGAACCTTACAAAGCAACTGCCTTCCCTGGTTTGTTATTTAGCTGTAAACCTGTTTCGTCCATGTTGAAAATGTTGCCAGGTATATCTAGAAGACCATTTTCTTCCAAAACATTCTTTAAGAGGTCAAAATACGCTTTGACATCTATTTTATTTAGACCTTTTGCTCTCGCAATAGACACACCTTCAGATTGCCGAATGGACAGTTCAGGATTGCGAACAAGAAAAGAAGAAAGCCAGTCGTAGCCTGCTTGCTTTATTTCATGATTGAAACTATGCTTCAATTGCAGGTTTTCAGCTGAATAGTAAGCCATAGAACGTACTGAGTCTCTGGTTGGAGTAAACCCCCTCGATTGTAATTTTTTTATGTGTACTACAATTTTTTTTTTCATTTTCAACTCCTAGCAATGAGTTTTTCCCCATGGAACCTTTACTAAAACTTTGTAGCTTGATGCGTCTTTTCAAAGTTGTTTTCGGTATTCCAAACACCTTCGCTGCAGCATTAACTCCCATTTCCTTAGTGTGAACAGCTCTGGCTGCATTTTCCAAGCTACGTTCAGACCATTCTCCCCTCCCAGACATGCGTTTTCTGGTATAGAACGTAGGCATTTTCCTATAACATAAAAAAAACCAACGTATCAGGACACACCTCTGTGTTTAAAATAATTTTGATAAGTAGCATTTAATTTATATTAGAAGTAAAGTCCTAATAGGAAATATGGTCCTACTATTACAGGTTCTTTTCAAGTGGGCCAACTATCCCAAATGTCACTGATCCATCTATCCGAATTGTCAGGGATAGATGGACCAGCTACGCATTCAGACAAACAACGCTACTGGAGCACTATTTTAGGTTAAGACCTTACTCAACTATACAATCGAGCTATAGCATTGATCTTACGTCAAAATCAATTAAACTAACTTAACCACATAACAATAAAATCCAGTGAAAGATATTTTTCAACTCACCAAAAGAAATAAACAAAGTTTTTTTCAGAAAAAATATGTGACATTCACGAGCAAAACTAAACGTGTTAACGTTTGCACGAGTAGAAAAATACTAGCTAACGAATATGGCGCTGCTGTGACAGACGAGCGAAATATTCGAATGTTCCGTCTATACCGGTGGTCCATCTATCCCGGTCTTACCCTATAGCAAAGTGGCCCTTAAACAATTTTTAAAATTAAAGGTAGTCGAGCAGGGTATCAAATGAAAGGTCTTAATTAGAACTTTTGTGCATCAGGGGGTCCAGGGGGAGGCGAAACGTACAAAAAAGGTGTGTTCCCTCCTCCCGATTAGACACCTTTGAACCGAAAAATCTGAAAAAATCACGGAGTTAGGTTTTTTATGAGTATAACGGCAACAAATACCTCAGAAATCGAAATTCATTCAACTGTGAATAATAGTATGATTTTTGAAATTCAGCACTTATATAGATTGATATAAGATATTTATGCTCAAAAAATTTTATGGAAATTCAATCATAATCAAGTGAGTTGTGGCCATTTCAATTGTATGTTATTACAATAACAATAACACGTGTTGATGGGTGATACATATTTCAAACTGACCTAGGCACTTTTATTTCTTCCAATTGTAATGAAAATTTAAGGAAAAGTGTTTATTTTGAATATCTTCAGTCAGCTGAGTATTCAGAAAAATTATTTAAGCTGAAACAAAATGGCGGTTGGAACGTGCTTATGAAGGAAAATCTACATCTTTTGCATAAATTTGAACGATTTCTTACCCAATAATTGGATAATTCAAGTCACGCTATTAGAAAACTTGTTTCGAACCCTAGGGCGGTTACAAAGATCTTATAGTAGGAGCACTCTCCTACTTACTCAACTTGTTTTACACTGAAAGAAGTTGAGTAAGCAAGAGGGTGCTCCGACCAGAAGGTCTTTGTAACCATCCTAGTCTTTGAAACGGGTTTTCTAATAGTGCGAATCGATGACTTGAATTATTCACCCAGTGCTTGGATAAGAAATCGTTCAAATTTATGCAAAAGATGCAAAGTTTCTTCCCTAAGCACATTGCAGCCGCCACTTTAATCCAGCTTAAATTATTTTTCTGAATGCTGAGTCGATTGAACATATTCAAATCAAACACTATTCCATAAATTTTTATGAAAACAGGAAGAAAATAAACGTGCCAGCGTCAATTTGGAATATGTATCAACCATAAACACTTGTTATTGCTGTTGTATTGTTGCTGGTTTTCAAGATCATTAAAACTGAGTAAAATATTTTATGTGCGACCTGTTTTTCGGTGTATTTCGTCTCTTTCATTAGCGGCTCTCGTTATTCTAGCGCCTAAATATACAAATTCGTCCACATTTTCGATATTATAACAAATTCGCCAAGTGTGATATTTTGAGCGTTTGATATATTTTTCCTCGACTGCGTCATGAGCTTTTTTATATTCTAATTGATTAATTTTTAAAGATAGGCTGGTTCCCGATAAATTCATTTGTATTGATATTTTATGTCGTAAGCGAGAAATTTTTACGACAAGCTGTGTAATTTTACATCTTATTTTATCTTACGTTATTCCATTATTCTTTTCAATTTTTACCTGCTTATTTAACTTGGGCTGTAATCGAACCCGGACCTCACGATCACAAGTCGAAAGCGCTCGCATTGACCCACGAGACATCTAACCGTATCCTAAACTAAATCATTTCAAGAATCATTGGTTTAGGGTGGTCTAATAAAGTAATGTAAGACAGCTTTTTCTCTCGGTGTATGAATAAGCATGAATTTAAGTAAATAAACGTTTGAATGCGTTTTGTTTATTTGATATCTGCAAGTCAACTGGAGCGAAAAAGGAGTTTTTCTTGAAAAGCCGTCGGGCCTAGCTTTGTTGCTTTAGTAGTCGCGTTTCGAATCCTTCGATTCAGCTTGAGTGTCTAAAGAATGTGTGGGGAATGCCGGTCGACAAGAGCTCTCTTGAAGGCTAGCATTCTTTGGGGAGTTCCGCCCCCACGTACCCGAGGAAACTCCGAAGGGGGAATGCCGGTCGACAAGACCACTCTTGGAGGCTAGCATTCTTTGGGGAGTTCCGCCCCCACGTACCCGAGGAAATTCCCGCAGGGAGAAAGCCGGTCGACAAGAACATTCTTGGAGGCTAGCATTCTTTGGGGAGTGCCGCCCCACGGACCCGAGGATATGGGGGGTGCCGTGAGGTTCCCTCTTATTGTATCTGGATTACGTTTTGGACAACGAACTGGAATTGACGCTTTGGGCTGGCGGATGTGATGGTTTGGACCTAGTTGCTTTGCACAGTAGCGCCGAGGTGAAACTCGTGTGTGAACGGCTCCAATTCAACTATCATACCGTCTCCGTCCCGGTAAAACCTTGGCAGGCCTCGGAGTACGTTCGAAGTTCGCACCATTGGGTTGGTGGTGTAGGTTCGGTTGAGACGGACTCCCGATTAGCGCTGGTCTGGCTCTGAGCACTTGTCCCCATAAGGGCTTGTGCCAACCCTCGCATGGCCTCCCTGCTCTGCAAAGATAACCATGGGACCAAAAAGGCGACTACACACACGAACGGAGATAGCGGCTCCGAGGGGGGACCCAATAAAATGGAGCAAACAAATGAAACCACAAGCAAACAGGACGCTAGCACGGAGAACCCTTTCAGGCAAAAACCGCTGTTGGCAAGAACACCGATAAAACAAGTCACCGATTGCGGGGGGAGGCAGCAAACTCCAGAAACACTGTTAAAGTCAACACCACAGGTTAAATCATCGGAGACAGACCACAGACGGACTAACGAACGAAAGAAGGCAGAGTGCGTTGTGCAACCTGGCATCATTGCAGCCTTTGGGCGCAGTAGAAGGACTATGCGCACCCCGGAGCGCCCAGTGCAAGACGTACACAATCCGGATCAAGTTGCGACACCAACGGAGGCCAGTGTAAGACTGGGGGAGGGAGAAGTTTTGCCGTTGGCCGACGCCACTTCAAACGCGATCCAAGCGATAGAAGCAAAAGGGCTAGGAAACGGGGGCCTCTCCCAAGAGGTGGCGCCAAATAACACAATCGCCCTTGACCGCGCCGAAGAGGAGCGGCTTACTCGGAAAGCGGGGAATATCGTCAAACAACTGAGGGCTGCCTGCGAAGTGCAGAAAAACATAGGCAAGAGTGTCAAGAATGGCATTCTTGAACTGGAGGAGCTTTTTGGCCGCATAACGCACTACAGGCGGAGGTGGCTTGCAGCCGAGAAGCACCAAAAAGACACGCTCTCCCTCGAGGCATCAGTGGGTCCTAGCAGCAGCAAAAGAATGGCCGGTAGCCCAATTGAAGGCGACTGTGAGAAAAGGAGGAAGGATGAGACCATAAACGAAGTTGACACTCCAGGCGAGGAGTTTCATGTGGTGCGAAACAAGGCAGCGAAAAAAGCGGCCAAAAAGCTACTCCTAGAAAAAAAAGACAAAGAGCTCAACCACGAAGAGAACAAGGAGCCCCCCGCTATACCGCAGAAAACAAAAAGCAAACCGCGGCACAAACCCTTGCGAGAGGCACTGCTTATTAAACCCGCTAAGGGCCGAACCTACGCAGATGTCCTCCGTGAAATTAAAGGAGCGGTCAAGCCAGACGACACCAAAACTGCCATCAAAGCAGTTCGACCAACCCGGACCGGCGGCTTGCTGGTGGAATTCGGGCCAGAGGCCACAAACAAAGATGCATTCCGTGACGCGGTTCAAAAGGTTCTTGGAGATGCGGCAACGGTTGCCTCGCTCGAACCAATGGCCACCCTGGAAATCAGGGACCTCGACTGCGTCACGGACAAAGCTGAAGTAGAGGATGCCATTAGGAGGGAGTTCCCCAGCTTAAGTGAAGTCAAGGCAAGATTGACGCGTGAAAACACAAGGGGGCAACGCATGGCTATTGTCGAACTAGCTGATAAAGACGCCCAGCAAATCCTGGCGAAGGGCAAAATTAAGATAGGTTGGGTGATCTGCAGGATACGGAGAAGAGCGATCCCTATCCGCTGCTTCAGATGCCTCGAATACGGACACACCGCGTATGGCTGTAGGGGACCCGACAGGAGATCTCTGTGCTACAAATGTGGTGAAACGGGGCACAAAAGGAAGGAGTGCACGAACGAGGCAAAATGCATTCTTTGCAAGGACGCTAAGCTAGCACCCGGCGACCTCAAACATGAGCCGGGGACAGGGAGATGCCGGGTTTTCAAGGAGGCCCTAACTAAAGCCAAATCGATACTCAAATGATCCGTATCCTGCAGGTCAATTTGCACCGAAGCACAAACGCCCAGGACCTACTTGAGCAGTTTGCGAGGGATAAGAAAGCTGACCTCCTGTTGCTGAGCGAGCAACATCATAACAAGGACTCGCAAGCGTGGTACCCTGACAAAACTGGTACCTCGGCCATTTGGGTTCGAGACAGCGCCCGCCTTCAGGTGCAGGGCCATGGACGCGGGGATGGTTTTGTGTGGGTGCGGTGTTCAGGGATAACATATTTCAGTGTTTATCTGACGCCTAACGAGGCAATGCGATCTTTTCGAACCAAACTCGATGCCCTGGAGGACGCTGTCTCGAACACAGAGGGACACATGCTGGTCGGGGGAGACTTCAACGCTAGAGCCATCGAATGGGGTATGCCACAATCCGACCCAAGGGGAAAGCAAATATTGGACATGGCGGCCAGAACAGCGCTTTTTGTCCTAAATACTGGTAACACCCCTACTTTCCGCCGCTGGGGTTGCGTAGGAACCATACCCGATGTGACACTCGCTTCGGAGTCCCTGGTACCTAGAGTACACAACTGGCGAGTACTAGAGGACTACTCGGCTAGTGATCACCAGTATATAGCTGTTGAGATTCACGACGGTGCCACTCTGCGTGCATATGCCCAAACTTCAATCCTCGGATGGAGGACTGGGAGGATGGACGTCGAGAAGTTCACTGATGCGCTTACGGCAGGCGCACCGTTGCTGGGAGCTCCGCCAGGGAGTGGAGGGCCTACAGCCAAGGACTTGGTGAACTCAACTATGAGTACCATCATAGCTGCTTGCGAGTCTTCCATGCCCCGCCGGAGACCCCGACATGGTAAGCCTCCAGTATACTGGTGGTCAAACGAGATCGCCGAACAAAGAAGCGAGTGTCACAAACTTCGGCGAGAGGCCCAGCGGGCGCGAACACGGGAGGAGGCAGACACTAGGCTAGCAGCATACAGGTCCGGCAGGAAATATCTTCGCAGGCTTATTAACAAGAGCAAGGCCCGATGCTGGCAAGACCTCGTGGACGATGTAAATAGGGATCCGTGGGGCCTTGGCTACAAGCTGGTCATGGGGAAACTTGGTGCCCTACGGAAGCCTTGTATACATGACGCGGAAAAGATGGACGCGATAGCGCGGGGACTCTTCCCCGCCCATCCCGTCCGTGTTGACGCTGTCCATGGTGAAACAGCAGTCGAGTGCCCACTCTTCACACAGCTGGAACTGGAGGAGGCAGTCCTCTCCCTGAAGGCAAGGAAGGCTCCAGGTCCAGATGGTGTTCCAGCTGAGGTTTTGCAGCTCGTCTATCACCATTGTCCTGACTTGCTGCTCAGCACATTCAACGCTAGCCTACGGGACGGGGTTTTCCCGGTACGATGGAAGGTGGCGAGGCTCGTGCTGGTCAGCAAGGGGAAGGGAAATCCCGAATCGCCGTCTGCATACCGCCCGTTATGCATGCTAGACACGGCTGGGAAAGTGCTAGAGAAACTCATCAAGGGAAGACTCACTGACGCGATTCGTGCTGCTGGGGACCTATCTCCTCGGCAGTACGGCTTTAGAGCAGGACGTTCTACCATTGATGCGATTGCAGAGGTGGTGAACGCGGTCCAAAAGGCAGAGGCATATAGTCGCACCAAGCGACGGATCGTCCTGTTGGTGACACTCGACGTCAGGAATGCCTTCAACTCCGCTAGATGGGTGGATATTCTGGATACGCTGGAAAACTCTTTTCAAGTTCCAGAATATCTAATGCGGCTTTTGAGGAACTACTTAAAGGACCGAAGCCTGCTCTACGACACGACACAGGGCCAACGAAGGATGGCGGTTACATCGGGTGTTGCCCAGGGATCTATCCTTGGTCCGGACCTGTGGAACGTGTCTTACGACGGGCTACTGAGACTTGAGATGCCAGATGAGTCGCGCTTGGTCGGCTATGCGGATGATGTTGCGGCTCTGGTCGCCGGACGCACCGTTGAACAAGCGCAACTTAGGCTAGGTATGCTAATGCGCCGAGTGAGGGACTGGATGACTACTCGCGGGCTCAGTCTAGCACTGGAGAAAACCGAAGTGGTCATCTTGACAAAAAAGAGAATCCCTAGAGTAAGGATGATCAGTATTGGAGATATACAGATCGAATCGAAGCCAGCGGTGAAGTACATGGGGCTACTGATCGACTCGAAGATGAGTTTCTCTGAGCAAATCAGGGCAACGGCTGAGAAGGCTGCTTCGGGAATATCGGCCCTGAGTCGACTTATGGCCAACGTAGGGGGACCCAGCCCATCAAGAAGACGCCTCTTGATGAGTGCTGTAGGGTCAGTGCTACTGTACGGAGCAGAGGTATGGGGCGACGCTCTCAGCAAGGAGGTATACCGAAAACGATTGGCACAGGTACAGAGAAGAGGAGCACTGAGAATTGCATCTTCGTATTCAACAGTCTCCGACTCGGCGGTGAGAGTGATTGCAGGCGTGATACCTGTCGCCCTCCTTGCTAGAGAGCGCCGCGCTATTTACCTGCGCCGAAACGAGGATGCGAGGGAGATGGTTGTCCGCGAGGAGAGACAACGCTCGCTCAACGATTGGCAGCAGTCTTGGAGGAATTGCACGAAGGGAAGGTGGACTGCGCGCCTCATCCCGGATGTGAGATCGTGGCTAAATCGAAAGCATGGTGAGACTGACTTCTATCTGTCCCAGCTTTTGAGCGGGCACGGGTGTTTTCAGTCTTACCTGCACAAGATCGGCAAGTCACGGTCTCCCGATTGTCGGTTTTGCCCAGGAGAGGAGGACAATGCCTGTCACACATTTTTTGCGTGTACGAAATGGGCCAGGCTGCGAAGGGAACTCTACAGGGAGACGGGAGAGCTCACCCCGGATAATATAGTTGCGGTGATGCTCGAATCGGTTGACAAATGGAACCAGGTGGCACATTATGCTCGGGCAGTCCTAAAATATAAAAGGGACTCACAGCAGCCGGAGGCGCTGGGGCTGGGGGATCGCTCTTCTGGCAATTCCTCTTCCCCCCTCCCCTCCCGCTAGGAAAGGGACTCCCCAGCTTGAAGGCGCCCCACGGCGTAACAAAACGAGACCTGGCCCGAAGTAATGTGTCAAACGGTTCCAGGCTAGGTTCTCAGATTGACAGGGGAGGTGTTTAGTGGGTAGTCCAAAGGTATCCTCCATGGGAGTCCCACACTGCCAGACTCGGCGGGCATAAATGCCTTCACCTCCCTACCACAAAAAAAAAAAAAAAAAAAAAAAAATAGGTGTAGGAGTATAGGTATAGGGTCAGTTAAGGGGTAGGTACCAAATTAGGTCAGGTAGAGGGATATTAGGTTTTTGTCGTTTGGGTTGTTGGATGTCCGTTTTTTCTGTTTCGTATCCCTTCCGTTTCCGTCGGAGGATGTGGAAGATTGCGTCGGAATTTGTAATAAGTTGTTCGTTGATAATGCTACCATTTGTCTTTCTATG
Organism: Odontomyia ornata; assembly: GCA_963969285.1. Classification (NCBI taxonomy): domain Eukaryota; kingdom Metazoa; phylum Arthropoda; class Insecta; order Diptera; family Stratiomyidae; genus Odontomyia; species Odontomyia ornata. The sequence continues at coordinate 160,225,939 of OZ017741.1, forward strand.
TTCATACATTCCAAGTCTTTCTAGGATGTCGTCTCGGTACTTTGTTTTGTATGTGTGCCAGTGGCATAGATTTTCATAGCGTCAAGCCCTTGTGCGTTGTTTTGTAGGTGCATCGCGTAATTGGAGTCTTAACGACCATCTTTCTTACACAACAAGGAAGACTCCAATTATGCGACGCACCTAAAAAACAAGACACAACTAATTATAAATTCAAAAATACATACTGCATTGTTTTCATTTTTTTTTTTTCATTCCAAAAATTTGGAAAAAGGCACATTTCTCGAAAATATTACGCTAAAAATTAAATACTAAATAAATCTATACATTGAGTCCAGTCAGTTTTCGATTACTTTTAGATCCTAATTATCAAAGTATAATTTATAGATGTCTCTATAATAGCTTGATTTTTTTTGAATTTAAAAATTTCCTTAGGAAATCGATGAAGCAGAATCGGAGCAATAATTTTTGTTAGCGCTACAGAAATATTGATGTTTACGCTTTTGGAAGCGAAAAGTATGCTTTCCCTGTCTCTGAGTTTCGAGTGGGTTTTATTCATCAAGCATATAGTAATACATGGACTTAATGACTTATACGAACAGTAATTATGTGTTATACAATATATTATCCACAAAACAAACATACTGACACGACACCCTGTCAGCAAGCAGTGAAGTGAATTTTCCGTGGCTTTAAGCTGCTTTGGACTACATAAACGATTATCTATTTGTGTTCTTCCCGCATCGTGGCCACATTTAAGATGCTTATACTCGTGCTCATACATGCTAATAACGGCTAGATGGACTAATGGGCATGAACAGTCCCACGAAAAATACTTGTACGAGTTTGCAACTCAACCGCAATGTGGCTGTATCTGAGTTACGAACTATCAGCGAGCTTCAATGCCGAGGTCTACTCCTCTATCCCAAGCTGTGGTGTGTTATTTAAGGTCAGGAACAATGCAAGCAATCCAAAGAAGTGCCGACACGATTGGGTCTAACAGCGACGGGTGGTGCATTCGATTCAACCAGCGCCAAATCGAATTTTTGAATGGCAAATATAGCACTTTGCTGGCTACATAACAATCCTTCATGCCAAAGATTTTTAAGTGCCTTTGCGAAAAGATACTTTTCTTCTTGGTTGAAGATACTTTCCGAGAAAACGAGTACGTTTAATTTATGCAGCGATATTTTTAATTTCGATATTTTGTATGTTCGTTAGTCCAGGTACTCGTATTAGCAATATGTACTAGGTATTATGGCAGATGGGATCTTAAATGGTAATGCACATCCACTTGAATTTCGTTAAAAACGAAAACAAGTTGAGTAGACAAGAGACTGCTCCTACCAGGAGGGCTTTGTAGCGATCCTAGATTTTAAGACAACTTTCTTGATGACATGAATCAAGGAGTTGGATTATAAATCCATTCCTTTTATAAGAACTCGTCCAAACATATGTAAGTTTTATTTTATAAGCACATAGCAGGCACCATTTTGTTCAAGCTTGAATAATTTTCATTAATCCCGGCCAATTGAACATATTCAAACAAACCAATTTCGTGCAAATCCGAAGAAAACGGTAAAGTCTAGGCCGATTGGAAATATTATATCAACTATCAATACGTGTTATTGTTGTTCTATTTCCATATAATTTAAACGGCTATATCTCACTTGATAACAATTCGGTTTCCATTAAATTTTGTGAGCGCAGGAATGATATGTTAACGTACGTACCGTTTTCGTTTTATATAGGGAAATGTGAAACTTACAAGTCATACTATTATCTACTAACAAAATTGAGTGAATTACGTTTTCTGTGGTATTTCATGCTCTTGTACTCAAAAATTTTTGTTTCAAATTCTAAAAGTTCTAATCAAGGCCTTTCATTTTATACCCCACTCGACTACTTTTGATAGAAGAATTTTTTAAAGATCACTTCAGTAAGAAGGGGAATCCCCCTTAATAACTTTCGAAATATCTGATGACCTACATTTGTGAGAGACCACCACTTCGGAACTCCCCACAATATTGTAGCTTCTATAGTTTCTGAGAAAACTTGCTGTGACACACGTACGGACGGACAGACAGAACGCGATCTTAGCAGTTCTTTGTAAAATTCTTTTAATAAAGTCCTAAAACCATTTTCGTTAATTTATTTCTTTACTCATTAAAGAAATTGTTAACGGTCCGACAAAAGTAAAAGAATCGTTTGGGATTGTTCGGAGTTGGCTTCTCTAAAGCCTGCAGTAAACTTCAACTAATATCCATGGTGTTTAGCTACTAAATATTGAAAACCGCATATTTATATCGCTTTTATTACCACAATCTAATAGAGCATTTACTACTTTTTCGATATTAATATATGTATATTAGTTCTAAGACCACACAATTCAATTTAGGTGTAAGTCAAGGTCGAGTGGGTTTCAGTTTTATTTACAGGTGATGTTCGCACTTTATATGGTTGGCTTTAGTGGTTGTTAATAAATCGTTTTAAATCATTGCGATTTATGTTGTTACGTTAGTGCTATTTTTACAGGCTTCCCGATTTTCGTCGGGTACGCGGGCAAAGGTAGAGAATGTAAAAAAAATATTTACACTATATATTCGATGAATGTATGTATATTTCTTAGCCGGTATGGCGTGCAGGGGCATATGACCAATTGTTCGTTTTTCTTAAGCGAAATAAGAGTGGAATGTTAGAGCTCGACACTTTTCAGAAATCCGATTTTGCATCTTTAAATGGAATAAAAAGCAAATATATTCGCATTTTATTCTAGATATGGCGCTGCTGGATTAAGGAATCTTACGTAACATATGCAAGTTCTGTCTATCGACTTCTTCGTTGTGAGGTCTTCTTGTCTATACATGCCATAACGTTTGAATGATTGTGTCTTGATAATATAGCAGTACTAGTTATACATATAGATATATTCAAATCGTTCACTGGTTTGTGGAATTTCACTCTACCAGATATACTCGTACAATATATCTATTCAGTATGTTGTCTGATTACGCTCTTCTAGCAAACACTTTTTGCTTTCTGCAACGTTTGAGCATTTTGTTGTCGCAAAAATTAATTTTGGAGATTTTACAAACTTAGAATATTTGCCTATAAGCAGCATATTATTCGTGAATTGCGGCGCTATGAAGCGAATGTGGTTAGGTCGGTGGCGACATCATAGAACAACCGATAATTGCGTTTTTATTTTACATCCCTTTTTATAAATAGCGAGCTTCCTATACATTTTAATCCAAAAATGAGAAATTCCAGCTACTTTAACTTTCTCAAAATAAAATTCAGGTACACGCTTTTCGATAGGCGGTGAAAGACTAATTAATCGGTTGCTGTTCAAGTTTTATTGCAACTTTTAATTGCAATTCAATGCATTATAAATGCATATTTTTACATCCATTTTTACACACAGATACTTTCACGCACGGGAAAATAAACAAGAGTACTCCTGCCAGAAACATATCAATAAATCAAACAATGTTTTCTAAATATCAATCAACTTGGCTCAAACATAGATTGCTTAAATGGATTTGGAAAGAAATTAAATGTTGTTACCATGTTTTTAAATTTGTCGCCATTTCATTTACGTAGTGATGTAGCTATGATGTTGCCATCAATCCAGAAAATCCGTACATGTCTATAGTGCCAGTATCATGTATTGTTGTTCTAAGTGCAGAATATTCGAACGGAAGTAATTTTATTGTTTATAGTTCATTAACAAAGTTGATCGAATTTTGACTTCTGAGGTATTTGTTGTTCTTGCACTTTGTTCAGATTTTTCTTCCCACAGATGTCCAATCGCGAGGAGGGACACACATTTTCATCTTTGCCTCACTCCTCACCACTGTTATCGCACTTCTGGCACCTGATCTTGAAAGTTTTTACTGAGACCTTGATATCCACGTCAACTACTTTTAACAAAAATTGTTTTTTGTGATTGGTTTAATGTTTAGATATATGGCGGGACCCACCTTAAGATACTTATAGAAAGTTTTTATGTCAAAGCATTGGAGATACTCGTGTCATCACTTTAGACGTAATAACCAGATTTCATTTTTATATTATAGCTGTTGCTGTTCTCGGAAAAACTCGCTGTCACGCATGGACAGACTGGTCCCGATTTTAGTAGGATTTTGCAAAATTATTTTGCAAAAACCTTAAAAACTCCAGTAAGCTCCTCATTCACGTAACTATGTCATCATAAATATTAATAAAGTTTGGCGGAGAACTTTTACGTAAGAACCATTCAAGTGTTTTCCGATGTGTTCAAAATTCCCATGAATCTTTTGTTGAGAAGCAAAGATTTCTGATGAAGCTCAAAAGACCGCTCCGGGGACACAATTTGATACGATAGAGGAGATTCAAGCCGCAGCGAAGACGGAACTGAAGGCTTTCCCCGAAACGACGCGTACCTCAAACACTAATGAATATTTTGACATGTAAATTTGACATAGATGTCACTGACAGTACTACCAACCTAAAAAAAATAATTCTCCAAATCCTTCGACGCGCTCAGTTTAAATTTTAATGTCACCTTATTTTTTAGTCACGGTAGTATATATATATATATATATCTACTCATAGATATATATATATATCTACTCATAGATATATATATATATATATATATATATATATATATATATATATATACTCGTATATATATATATATATATATATATATATATATATATATATATATATATATATGTTATATATGTGTTATGCTATGGGTGTGAAACATGGAACCCAACCCAAGTATCCGCAAATATACTGAACGCCTTTGAGCGACGGATCCTGAGGCGAATAATCGGAGCGAAGCTAGACGAGGCCCAATGGCGAATTCGATACAACATGAGCTTTATGAAATTTTTGATGAGTTGGAGGTCTCAACGATTGTAAGACTGCGAAAGCTGCAATGGGCTGGCCACATGATTCCTACGGACGAACAGCGGATACCCAAATATGGTATTCGTTGGGAGAACTGAAGTCCGGAGACCAGTGGGGAAACCGATGAAACGCTGGTCTGACTCGGTGGACGAAGAGAATTCATCGCTACTCGGATTTCAAAATTGGAAGATGCGATCAATTGACCGAAACAGTTAGAGGCGCTATTTGCAGGAAGCTAAGGCCCGAGGGGCTGTAGTCCTACGAAGAAGAAGACATATATATATATATATATATATATATATATATATATATATATATATATATATGTATATATATATATATATATATATATATAAATATATATATATATATCTATATATATATATATATATATATATATATATATATATATATATATATATATATATATATATATATATACAAGAATATATATGTGCATATACAAGTATATACGAGAGCGGTCCAATAAGCATTTGTCCTCACCGCCCGATGTCGCCACTATTGCAAAACACACTTTCGTGGAGTACATTCTCTCAGACGGCTACTGTCAAAATTTCAGCCGAATCGGACTCGGAGTTGTATTTTAATCGCGTGTAGAAGCGGGCGTGTGATTCGATTCTTGATTTTGGAAGAGAAATCGCATAGTGAAATCGACAGCCTTTGGATTTTGTGTACTATGACTCTGCTCCTGCGATCGTAAAAAATCGTTTAGCGAGGTCGTTCGTCGGTTTTTAACGTGGTCGTACGTCGGTTTTTGATTAGCTACGCCCAGGTGCCCCGAAAATGGCTACCATGGAAGATAACGTGACAAAGATCCACAGGCTCGTATTGGCAGACCGCCGATTGAAGGTACGCGCAATAAGCTGAGATAGTAGGCATCTCAAAAGAGCGCTTGTTTGCTCACTTCAGACAACAAACGCAACCATGAGACCACTTCAGAGCAGTGTTTTACACTGTAAGCACAATCCGAAGGAGTTTCTGTGTCGTTTCGTGACCTTCGACGTATACACCAGAGACCAAGGAGCAGTCGAAACAGTAGACTACACCGGGCGAACGCGCGCTGAAGAAGGCGAACACTGTCCTATCGGCCGGAAAAGTAATGGCTAACGGTTGCTCGGATTCACAATTCACATCGACTACCTGGAGTAGGGTAAAATGGTCACAGGGATCTACTGTCGGGCCAATTCGACGCTGAAATGCAGAAGAAAAGGCCCCATTTGGCAAAGAAAAAAGTGCTCTTCCACCATGACAACGCACCGGTTCAGACCTCCGCTGTCACCATGGCCTTAATTGGGCTACGAACTGCCACCTTATCGACCATATTTGGCTCCATGAGACTTTTTTGTTTCCAATCTTGAAGAAGACATTCGCCGAGCAGAAATTTGGGTCAAATGAGGAGACCATCCACCGCCACGGAGACCTACCTTGCAGACCTTGAGAAAACGTATTTTTCAGACGGGTTGAAGAAGTTGGAGCATCGCTGGGTCGTGTTTCGAGGGAAGAGGAGATTCTGTTAAGAGATAAATCACCACTTTTCCAAAATCTTCGTTTTCCTTTTGGATACTAAGTACTTATCGGACCGTCCTCATATATATATATATATATATATATATATATATATATATATATATATATATATATATATATATATATATTATATATTTATATATTTTGTATCGTTTGCTAGCTTCACCTCGCACTCGACGTGAATTAATATTTATGGTATGGTATTTAAGTAGCGATTTAAAAAGCCTTTAGATTCTGAAGTTTCAACAAAATTGAATATTTATGATGTTTTTTCTGCTTTAGCACTACAGCCCTTTCGGGCCTCCGCTTAGAGATGGTCAGAGTATCTCATTATGATCAGTACCACGCTTTAGCTGTGTGTCCGTCCACCCAGAATAGGCTTATAGTCCGTCCGAAGAATCACTTGAAACAATTCTCTTTGTCGCCATCATTTAGGGTTATGAAAGTATAGTTGACGTCATCAATTAATGTAGTTTTATTGGTTAGAAAGTCTCCTTTGCATCCTTGGCAAGTTTTTTGAAGCAATAAATTCTGGCGTGTTTGTGGAATTGATCGGTCGGTTTTTATTGACGCTTCAGTTAGAATATTTTCCCATCATTTCTAGGAGTGTTGGAACCAGCTAATCTAGTACCATTTGCAAAATAAATCAAAGCATCGACTTATTTTTTTCCGAGAAAGAAGAGTTTAATTCAACTCTTTTATTATTTCTAACGGTCAATCAGTACCAGTTAACTCAGGCAAGAAACGACCGGAAAAGAAGAAGCTAAAAAGTTTGACTTAAAATTTGACGACGTTTGGCTAGTCCGCGATAGACAGAGGTAAAGTCTGAAAAGGCACTTTATCGAGGAGTGTCTGGTTTCTTCTAGTTGCTATTTATTTTACTCTAATTTTTCATGGGTGCGATTTTGGACTCGGAAGCAGTAAATAGGCAAACGCCATTATTTTACGGTATAATTAAATATTACTCAAATGTGCAATGAAATGTGGCACATTCATGTACTTGCCACCAGAGGGACAAGAGAGCGTTTAAAGCTTTGATTATGCGATATAGTGCATCACTAAAAACTTTACAATTAACATAAAAATCGTTTCGAGGAAGATTCACATGCAAATGCTTCTTTCATATTACTTTTTTTGCCCGAATGATTGTTAGTGTTATTTTGATTAACGAAAATCTCTAACGTCTGCGCAATCAATTATGCTCGTTCGCTTCTTCGTAGCTCAACGGTCATCATATCAACCTATATATTTTGGATAGCAGAGGCTTTCTTCTTTAGCGCACGATCGGGGACAAAAACGTCGCGATATTGCTAGAGATAATTGCCGAAAATGAGTTTTTATCGAGTCAAATCTTCTGTGGAATTCTTCTGTGGCAAATTTTTTAGATGTGAATCTTTGGGAAAGTCCATTAAGTGCCAGAATCTCGTATAAGACATGAATATTGATTATTTTTTTTTGTTCATTTAATGAGCTTTTCTTGCCAAATTGAGATTAGTTCATAAGATAATAAGCAGTTGTCAATAATAAGCAGAGAAAAAGTTAATAACGTAATAACACTGCTAATTTTCCTATGAGCTACAAACTGCCGGTTACATTAAAGTGTTTGATTCCATTTGTTTGGCAATAACACTGGTTCGTATTGCTTAAGTCCAGGGTATTGTTAAAGAGCAAGTTTTGTCGGTATTGTTGAATTTTAAGTAGTTTTTGTAGAAGAGAACATTAAACGGCTTAAAAGTATGGTTACTGTTTCCATCGGGAGAGGGTTGAAATTATAAGAGGAAAACGCGTTAATATTGAATTTCAATTCTAAACACACATATCAATTAGAAAATCAGTAACACCATGCAGAAAAGTAAGGCGCATTTAAAGAAGTCTAAGTGCAGCTGTTAAATTTAAGATTTGACGCTTAGATTCGCAATGCTCTAACTCCGTTTCAATCAATGGCATCTGAAAGTCTGCCCAATGACTTGATCTCACCTGTTTAGCAATCAAAAAACGAAGATGTATTATGGTCTGTAGAAGACATTGCAAATAAAGCTAAATAAGACAAGTTCAAATCCAGCCAATCGTTGATCATCAACAACTTGTTTGGTTTTATTACTTGTTCTCTTTTTTATTGCTTTTAACGTTCCAAAAAAAAGGCATGTACTTGCCAACAAAAACACTTTGGCACAACAAAGCAACATTTACCAAGTTCAACCAGACCAGCGATTTTTTGCGGTATACCGCGGACTTGGACAAAGCAAACAAGTTATTTTGATTGAGTTAATCGATTTTGGAAACAACATGAAATTGAGTTTTTTTGCTAGCGATGAAACTCTTCCAAAAATGTTTTGATGCATTGGGAACTAGAGAAGAATAAGAAGCGAATAAGCTGAGTCTGATTAAAGCTCAAGAATCTGCGTTTCTGTTTCGTGGTAAGTAATTTGACGACCTAAATGAAGTGTTCAAATTGAGAATACAGAGAACTTACTGAATTGACGATTCAATTCAATCTGCTTACGTGGTGAGTTCCGGTTCTTCATTCGAAACCAATATCAGTGCTCTCTGAATTTATTATTGCGAACTGATTCGAATCTTAAACAAGTGAGAAGTTACACCAGTCTTTGTGTTATATGAATGATATTAACGCATCCTTTGAGCTTTGTCTGATCCCAAAAATACTTTTCTATGGTATAAACATCTTCCCGAACCAGTGCAAATGCCCTCTGTTCAAAACAAGCTATACGATCTATATTTAACCATGTAATCATGTGATTATTGTAACCAACCACTTAAAAGCTTAAGACTTTTCAATAAATTTTCGAATAGGCATTCGACATTTTCCCGTTCTATTAGTATCGTGCCTGCCATACTGCAAAGTGTAGTGTGCAACCTTTGGAAAACACAAATGAAAATAAAGTCCATTGGAAAGCATAAACTAAACAATTTAATAGTTAAACCACATTGTTTATTGCCTAACATTTCATACATTGTAGTTTTAATGTGTTTTGTATTTGGTGTCCTTCAATGATTTACGACCCAACTCAACGAGGCAATGCGCGAATGCATTGAACAGTGTTATTTACAACGATATTTTCGTGGCGTGTCAACTTCACGATTTTCACAGGAAAATTATAAGTTTAAGATTTTCTTATTGTGCAATTGCATTTCTGATGTTAATAAATAATATGTCAATGCTGCTTGGAATTTTGCCGATGCAAAATACTATAAGTCACATCAATCACTAAAATTGCAGCTAATAATCATTTAGTAATTCCACTGATATATTGACACAAGTTGGGCTGGAGAGAGAGTGCTCCTAACACAGGAGTTTGCAGTCAAACAACTTTTCAATTAATGAATGCATTTTACTTATTGCACACGGATAAAATCGTACAAACTCAAGACAAACGAGGAATAAATACAAAAAAATCTGGAATAAAAAAATAAACAGTTGCCATTTGAATAGTTTGATCATTTCGACTCCGCCGTAGACGGTCCCAAGCCCGATTGAGAAAGAAGGAGGGATCCAATTGTTTTCTCCACTCCCAGCTTCCATGATTTATCATCCTGAATGCCATGACTTAATGGTAGTAAATGGTCCCGGGGTCGCACTTTGGGTTTACTGGTTCCCCAATGATGGGACACTAAATGCCGAGAACTGCAAATACACCTGCAGCTCTGCAACTAAATTCTACTTACACGTATTTTAGTGACGTATAGGGTGAAGGCCAGTCTTCCGTGCCTGACAACGAAATCGAAAGTAATAACCATGCCGCCGGAATGGAGGTTGGGCGATGGGCTAGCTCCCCGTTCCTGGAAAAGCCGACATTGCTTAGAAAATAAAGCCTCGGAATAGATTAGATGAACGGCAACATTTTCGCAATCGCAAAAAGGACCATGGAACTGGATCCTGGAATGCTGGCGCTGTTAAATACCTTTTATAACAGGCCAGTCAGCAGCGATTAACTGCCTTTGTCCACATGGTCAGACCAGCGTTCCCTCGATTTCCCTACTGGTCTCCGCCCTTAAGTTTTCCCAATGAATAGCTTTTTGTTTATCCGTTGTTCGTCCATACGATTCACGTGGGCAGCCCATTGCAGCTTCCGCAGTCTTACAATTTATTAGACTTCTGGCTCGTCAAAAATTTCATACAGCTCATGGTTCCATCGAATTCACCATTGGTCTCCGTCTAATTTCACTCTGATTATTCGCCTCAGGACCAGTTGCTCAAAGGCGTTTACTATGTTTTCGGGTGCTTGGGTTTGGGTCTATGTTTTACATCCATAGCAAAGCACAGGTCTTATCACAGTTCGTATATTTGGAGCAGTGTTTTCTTGTATTTGCAGCTGATCTTCAAGATCGTCAAAACTGAATAAAAAATTTTATTTGTGAGCTGTATTCTTCTGCGTATTTCGTCTACTTCATTACTGGTTCTCGTTATTTTGGTACCTGCTATACAAATTCGCCCACATTTTTATATTGTATTCGCCAAGTGTGATATATTGGGTATTTGAGGTATTGTTCCTTGATTGTGTCATGAGCTTTGTTTTATTTTCATTGATTTGTGGCTCTACTAGTTTTACTTCGCATAAGCTACCACTTGGCTCGACTTGTTTAGTAATGTACCTCTTATTTCGACAGGTAGCTTTCTTATGGCATATTCCAGAGCCAGATTGAACAGCACGGGGGCCAGGCCATCTCCCTGCTTTAGTCCGATATTTGTGTCAAAGGCGTCGATGAGTTGGTTATTGATGCGGACTTGGGAGGTTGTTGACGTCATTGTCATTTTGGTAAGACGGACTAATTTGGCTGGGATGCCAGAGCGAAGCATTATTTATTACAGTACGTTACGATCAATACTGTCGTATGCTTGTTAAAGTCAACGAGAATTTGGTAAACAGTTCTCTTGAGCTCCCAGGATTTCTCATGTATCTGTTTGACTGTCAACTATTGGCTATTGTCGATCTATCTGCTCTAAAGCTACCTTGATGCTCCATTATAATACTGTTGGTGTATGATCTGATTTGATTTTATAAAATCTTTGATAATATTCTGTACGCTCTACAAAGTAGTGATATGTCTCTGTAGGTTTCGCATTGTAGCTTGTCACGTTTTTCTGGATTGGGAATATAACTGATTGGTCCTACTCGTTCGGCATGTGCTCTTGTTGCCAAATGTGCGGGATGGCTTTCTGAATACCGCTGCCACCATATTTAACGAGCTCCACTGGTATCTCATCGATGCCCGGCGCTTCAATATTCTTTTGGGCTTTGATGGTGAAACAGCCTTCATCCAGAGTTAATGAGGCTAATGGAAGCTCTGCGGAAATATCTATAGGATTCGACGTTCTGGAGCTGTGCAGCGGATAAAGGAGCTTTCGAAATAATATGCCCACCTTTCCTAAATTTCATTACCGATGATGTTGTCGATGTCATCACGGCAGAGCGTGGTGTTGGGCTGAAAATCACGCTTCAGGGTTGTCACTACTTTGTATGCTTATCTTGTGTTGTTGCTTGCTATACTTAAAGGGTTTTCCAATAAGACGTGTTATTTTGGATAGTCTGCTATTTCGGTAGATGTCACTTTTGTAGCTGTCATTTTTTGACATTTGATAAGTAGAAACTGCGCCATTAATAAAAATGGAACAGTACACGCTTCAACAACGCACTGAAAATATTACAATTCACTATAAAAATTGTGAAAATTTGGCAGAGACGGTTCGTAAAACTCGAACATTTTTGGGTCGTCGTGAAGCACCTTGTCGGACCGCAATACAGAAATTGGTGGAAAAATTCGAGGTGTTGGGACAACTTAGTGATGTGAAGAATAAAACCCGTGCACGTTACTCAAGAACAGCCGAGAATATTGCTGCTGTAGTCGAATGTGTTGAAGAAACCCCAGGTTTGTCCATTCCTCGTCGTTCTTTAGAATTAGACATTACGCCGTATGTTGCATCAAGATTTGGGTCTTAAGATTTATAAAGTTCAGTTAACACAAGAACTCAAGCCGGTCGATCATCAACAACGTCGTGTCTTTGCTGATTGGGTCCTTGAAATGTATGAAAATGATCCGGAATTCCATTGAAAAATCATTTTGAGAGATGAGGCCTATTTCCACTTCGGTGGCTTCGTCAACAAGCAAAATTGCCGCATCTGGGGCAAGAGTAATTGTTGAAAAGCCTCTCTATCCCCAACCTGTGACTGTTTGGTGCGGTCACTGAACCTTACTTTTTCGAAAATGAGGCTGGAGCAACAGTTACGGTGAATGGATTGCGCTACCGAGAGATGATTAATGATTTTTTATGGCCGGAATTGGATGGTATTGATCTGGACAACGTTTACTTTCAACAAGACGACGCTAAGCGCCACACAAGCAACGAAACCATTGATCTTTTACGGGAAAAGTTTCCGAAGAGGTTTCGAAGAGGTGATCACAATTGGCCACCGAGATCTTGTGATTTAACACCTTGCGACTTCTTCCTTTGGAGCCACGTGAAAGAGGAGGTCTACGCCAACAGCCCAGCGTCAATTCAAGACCTCAAAGATGGAATTCGTGAGGCTATCGAGGACATAGAGCAGCCACTTTGCGATTTGGTTATGGATAATTTCATGAAAAGGATATGGTCCTGTAAGCGTGGTCGTGGTGCTCATTTGCCTGAAGATATTTTCCACCATTAACGGCATACCTTCTTCTTTATAATGAAATGAACATTCGATCATTTATATTGAAAAATGGCATTTTTCTTTTAATATCAAAATAACACCTCTTATGGGAAAACCCTGTACATCTAAGTACGAAATGTTCCTTCTTTTTCAATTTATGCTTCAATCCATGACACAAAAAGAAAATGGAAATATTAATAATTGAAAAAAACATCAGCTCGATAATTTAACTCAAAAAAATAGAATATGTACCGCAAAATGAGAAGTTAAACGAAGGATTAAAAAAGAAGCACAAAAATATGACGTCCCAAAAAGATCCGCACAACAAGGAAACTTGGGCAAACATGTGCATTTTTATGTAAAAAGAAAACATTTGAGTGACCTCGCCTGCAGTGATAAAGTCGTAATAGATCCGGGCAGATCATATCTAATATTGATCACAAACTGCGTGTTCTTCGTAGCTTAAAAAAACGTTGTGCTTTTTAAATTAAAATGGGCAAATGCACGTCTCCAGAGAAGATCCAGTTGGTGGTTTCAAACCATATGGAAGGTAAAAATGTGGCAGAAATATGTTCGAGCCTCAACATGAAACGTAGAACTGTTTACGACATTCTCCGGAGGAATAAAGAGGAAGGCAGAATAGACTTGAAGCATAGTCCTGGTCGCCCAAACTTCTAACGACGCTTGAAGAACGCTCTATCGTCCGGAAAATAAAACATAAAATCCAAAACTGAGTGCTCCAAAAATTGTGAGTGAAGTGTTCGCAGAATTTAAGAAAAAAGTAGGATGTGAAACAGTTCGACGAGTTTTGAGAAATGCTCAATACAATGGACGTGTTGCACGGAAGAAACCATTCATCAGCGAAGTGAATAGAAAAAAAACGTTTAAATTTCGCTAAAGAATTTATATTAAAGGAAGTCAGTTATTGAGAGGATGTGATTTTTGCCGATGAAAGCAAATTCAATATTTTTGGCTCGTGTTATGGTGAGGCGCAAGCCCAATGAAGAATTGAGTCCAATTAACCTCAGGCCTACAGTGAAACACGGAGGAGTTTGATAGTTTGTGGGTGCGTATCTACTCGTGGTGTTGGCGAATTAGTATTTATAGATGTTATCATGGATTCCCGTCGATATTTAGACATTTTGAAGGGAAATTTGCGAAAAAGCGCTGCTAAAATGGGCATTTTGGATTCGTTCAAATATTACAAAGACAATGATCCCAAACATAAGGCACGCATTGTTCAAGAATGGCAGCTGTACAATTGTCCAAAAGAGGTTCTTCTCCTCAGTCACAGGATTGTAATCCCATTGAAAATTTTTGGGATGAATTGGTCTATGGTCCAAGCACGTCATAGCACGCCAATTTGTTCAAAAACAGAGCTCGAGAAAAGGCTTCGCGAAGAATGGGTGAAAATGGATGTGGAATGCCTGCGGAAAATCATCACCAGTATGCCAAATCGATTAAAATATGTCATTGAACAGAACGGACATGCAACAAAATACTAACTTACTAACATTTTTGTTTATTTTTACAATTTAGCTCTTGTGCGGATCTGGTTGAGGGATGATATTTTCTGTTTTTTCATGGAATTTCCATTTTTTTTGGTATATTTAAAGTGAGAAACTATTTTATTTATGTGATCTGTAAGACTGTTATGTTCTGCTCATAATAAAATGTTAAAAAAAAATTTCCCGTTTTTAACTGCCTCATAAAATGAGAAAGGAGGAAAATTTCTTACTTGTGCGGATCTTTTTGGGAGTCACAGTATATATATATATATATATATATATATATATATATATATATATATATATATATATATATATATATATATATATATATATATATATATATATATATATATATATATATATATATATATATATATATATATATATATATATATATATATATATATATATATATATATATATATATATATATATATATATATATATATATATATATATATATATATATATATATATATATATATATATATATATATATATATATATATATATATATATATATATATATATATATATATATATATATATATATATATATATATATATATATACTGTGACTCCCAAAAAGATCCGCACAAGTAAGAAATTTTCCTCCTTTCTCATTTTATGAGGCAGTTAAAAACGGGAAATTTTTTTTTAACATTTTATTATGAGCAGAACATAACAGTCTTACAGATCACATAAATAAAATAGTTTCTCACTTTAAATATACCAAAAAAAATGGAAATTCCATGAAAAAACAGAAAATATCATCCCTCAACCAGATCCGCACAAGAGCTAAATTGTAAAAATAAACAAAAATGTTAGTAAGTTAGTATTTTGTTGCATGTCCGTTCTGTTCAATGACATATTTTAATCGATTTGGCATACTGGTGATGATTTTCCGCAGGCATTCCACATCCATTTTCACCCATTCTTCGCGAAGCCTTTTCTCGAGCTCTGTTTTTGAACAAATTGGCGTGCTATGACGTGCTTGGACCATAGACCAATTCATCCCAAAAATTTTCAATGGGATTACAATCCTGTGACTGAGGAGAAGAACCTCTTTTGGACAATTGTACAGCTGCCATTCTTGAACAATGCGTGCCTTATGTTTGGGATCATTGTCTTTGTAATATTTGAACGAATGCAAAATGCCCATTTTAGCAGCGCTTTTTCGCAAATTTCCTTTCAAAATGTCTAAATATCGACGGGAATCCATGATAACATCTATAAATACTAATTCGCCAACACCACGAGTAGATACGCACCCACAAACTATCAAACTGCCACCTCCGTGTTTCACTGTAGGCCTGAGGTTAATTGGACTCAATTCTTCATTGGGCTTGCGCCTCACCATAACACGAGCCAAAAATATTGAATTTGCTTTCATCGGCAAAAATCACATCCTCCCAATAACTGACTTCCTTTAATATAAATTCTTTAGCGAAATTTAAACGTTTTTTTTCTATTCACTTCGCTGATGAATGGTTTCTTCCGTGCAACACGTCCATTGTATTGAGCATTTCTCAAAACTCGTCGAACTGTTTCACATCCTACTTTTTTCTTAAATTCTGCGAACACTTCACTCACAATTTTTGGAGCACTCAGTTTTGGATTTTATGTTTTATTTTCCGGACGATAGAGCGTTCTTCAAGCGTCGTTAGAAGTTTGGGCGACCAGGACTATGCTTCAAGTCTATTCTGCCTTCCTCTTTATTCCTCCGGAGAATGTCGTAAACAGTTCTACGTTTCATGTTGAGGCTCGAACATATTTCTGCCACATTTTTACCTTCCATATGGTTTGAAACCACCAACTGGATCTTCTCTGGAGACGTGCATTTGCCCATTTTAATTTAAAAAGCACAACGTTTTTTTAAGCTACGAAGAACACGCAGTTTGTGATCAATATTAGATATGATCTGCCCGGATCTATTACGACTTTATCACTGCAGGCGAGGTCACTCAAATGTTTTCTTTTTACATAAAAATGCACATGTTTGCCCAAGTTTCCTTGTTGTGCGGATCTTTTTGGGACGTCATATTTTTGTGCTTCTTTTTTAATCCTTCGTTTAACTTCTCATTTTGCGGTACATATTCTATTTTTTTGAGTTAAATTATCGAGCTGATGTTTTGTTCAATTATTAATATTTCCATTTTCTTTTTGTGTCATGGATTGAAGCATAAATTGAAAAAGAAGGAACATTTCGTACTTAGATGTACAGGGTTTTCCCATAAGAGGTGTTATTTTGATATTAAAAGAAAAATGCCATTTTTCAATATAAATGATCGAATGTTCATTTCATTATAAAGAAGAAGGTATGCCGTTAATGGTGGAAAATATCTTCAGGCAAATGAGCACCACGACCACGCTTACAGGACCATATCCTTTTCATGAAATTATCCATAACCAAATCGCAAAGTGGCTGCTCTATGTCCTCGATAGCCTCACGAATTCCATCTTTGAGGTCTTGAATTGACGCTGGGCTGTTGGCGTAGACCTCCTCTTTCACGTGGCTCCAAAGGAAGAAGTCGCAAGGTGTTAAATCACAAGATCTCGGTGGCCAATTGTGATCACCTCTTCGAAACCTCTTCGGAAACTTTTCCCGTAAAAGATCAATGGTTTCGTTGCTTGTGTGGCGCTTAGCGTCGTCTTGTTGAAAGTAAACGTTGTCCAGATCAATACCATCCAATTCCGGCCATAAAAAATCATTAATCATCTCTCGGTAGCGCAATCCATTCACCGTAACTGTTGCTCCAGCCTCATTTTCGAAAAAGTAAGGTTCAGTGACCGCACCAAACAGTCACAGGTTGGGGATAGAGAGGCTTTTCAACAATTACTCTTGCCCCAGATGCGGCAATTTTGCTTGTTGACGAAGCCACCGAAGTGGAAATAGGCCTCATCTCTCAAAATGATTTTTCAATGGAATTCCGGATCATTTTCATACATTTCAAGGACCCAATCAGCAAAGACACGACGTTGTTGATGATCGACCGGCTTGAGTTCTTGTGTTAACTGAACTTTATAAATCTTAAGACCCAAATCTTGATGCAACATACGGCGTAATGTCTAATTCTAAAGAACGACGAGGAATGGACAAACCTGGGGTTTCTTCAACACATTCGACTACAGCAGCAATATTCTCGGCTGTTCTTGAGTAACGTGCACGGGTTTTATTCTTCACATCACTAAGTTGTCCCAACACCTCGAATTTTTCCACCAATTTCTGTATTGCGGTCCGACAAGGTGCTTCACGACGACCCAAAAATGTTCGAGTTTTACGAACCGTCTCTGCCAAATTTTCACAATTTTTATAGTGAATTGTAATATTTTCAGTGCGTTGTTGAAGCGTGTACTGTTCCATTTTTATTAATGGCGCAGTTTCTACTTATCAAATGTCAAAAAATGACAGCTACAAAAGTGACATCTACCGAAATAGCAGACTATCCAAAATAACACGTCTTATTGGAAAACCCTTTAAGTATAGCAAGCAACAACACAAGATAAGCATACAAAGTAGTGACAACCCTGAAGCGTGATTTTCAGCCCAACACCACGCTCTGCCGTGATGACATCGACAACATCATCGGTAATGAAATTTAGGAAAGGTGGGCATATTATTTCGAAAGCTCCTTTATCCGCTGCACAGCTCCAGAACGTCGAATCCTATAGATATTTCCGCAGAGCTTCCATTAGCCTCATTAACTCTGGATGAAGGCTGTTTCACCATCAAAGCCCAAAAGAATATTGAAGCGCCGGGCATCGATGAGATACCAGTGGAGCTCGTTAAATATGGTGGCAGCGGTATTCAGAAAGCCATCCCGCACATTTGGCAACAAGAGCACATGCCGAACGAGTAGGACCAATCAGTTATATTCCCAATCCAGAAAAACGTGACAAGCTACAATGCGAAACCTACAGAGACATATCACTACTTTGTAGAGCGTACAGAATATTATCAAAGATTTTATAAAATCAAATCAGAAATTTCCCGTTTTTAACTGCCTCATAAAATGAGAAAGGAGGAAAATTTCTTACTTGTGCGGATCTTTTTGGGAGTCACAGTATATATATATATATATATATATATATATATATATATATATATATATATATATATATATATATATATATATATATATATCTATCTATATATATTTATATTTATATATATATATATATACAGTACAAACCCATGCGTTTTAATGTCAACGCCAAGCGTTTTAAATTTGAACGTCTATGTGTTTTAATTTAAAACACGTAGACACTTTAATTTAAAATGCCTAGAGGATTAATTTGAAACACTATGCGTTTTAGTGAACCGCAATCATTCTGCTATTTCAATGCCCTTACCTTCCTCGGTGTACATGCATATATCAGCAGGTTTCCTAGTTTTAAATATTTTGGGCGATCTCATGTCTTAAATATCGGTTTTCGCTTTTTTTGTGGTTTGTTCCCCAATCTCCGTTTCAGCAGCATGGATATTATTACAAAGCACGGAAGGCCCGACTTCACCTTCTTACGTAAGTCTTATATAAAAAGTGTACGGCGATAACCACGTGGGAATTAAGTAGGGCTCGTTAGCGGAGCTGTTTATACTATATAAAGACAATTGTTGGAGTCAGTGAGACACTGAAGATGACTCAAAGGAGTCGAAACGCGTCTGCTCGCTCAAAAAAAGAAGGCCCGACGGCTTAAAAAAATACTATGGGAGCGTTAATTTTTGCAAAATACGTAACAGGTGTCATTACATTTGATGATCCAAGAGAGTTCATTTATGGTTATCATAAGTGAAAAGTCTATTGAGAGGGTTAACATTTTTCAAGTCAAAGTAGTCTTGTAACATCAAAGTGGAGTCCTGTAATTTTCTAGTCACGAACATTATGGATGACTGCATTCTCGGAATGGATTTCCTGCGACCACATGGAATCACGTTGGATTTAGGCAAACGGGTATTGAAATGGCAGAATGTCGAAGTATTGATGGAGGATCCCAGCGTCCAAATTCCCAAGATGAATGTGGTAGTATTCACCGACACTGATGTACCGAATTCTTCCGAAAGCATTGTATGGGCCAAGCTTGATGGTGACTCTGGAGACCACCGATCTTTTTTGATAGAGCCAACGAAGACGTCCGCATTGCGCAGTTTGATTGTAGGACGAAGCCTTGTAAGATCTATGAAGAACGGATACGTGCCGGTTAGAGTCCTTAACACCGCAGACTCAACCACGAGCATCAAAGCGGGAGAAGTCATCCGCAGCTGCCAGCCTGTTTCCACCATCACCTCCTTGGAAGCTACTCACGACCATCATTGCAAAAGGAGGCAAGACACAGGCAAAGCCCGGGAATCCACGTCTGCAATATTGAAGCAGGTCAAATTGCCAGCACAGCTATTCAAGCAAGCCTCTGATCTGGTCACCAAGTACAGTGACATCTTCTCAACAAGCCCAGATGACCAAGGCCGAACGAGTCTGGTAACTCACATTATAGATACACAGGGAGTCAAGCCGATTCGACAAGCACCGAGACGTCTCCCTGTAGCCAAACAAGGAGAAGTGAGCCCGCTGATCTCGGACATGGAAAAACAAGGCGTTATCGAACCTTCTGTCAGTCCATGGGCCGCGCCTGTAGTTCTAGTAAAGAAAAAGGATGGTAGCACTCGTTTTTGTGTCGACTATATGCAGCTTAACGACGTTACTAAGAAAGATAGTTACCCGCTCCCACGCATAGATGACATCATTGTCGTCGAGAGAACGTTCGAAGAGCATGTGCCAAACTTAGAAGAGGTTTTCTCCCGATTGCGACTGGCGAATTTGAAATTTAGTCCCGACAAGTGTACCCTTTTCGCAGCTCAAGTAAAATACCTGGGACACGTCGTATCAGCAGAAGGCGTCAAAACAGACCCTGAGAAAATTGAAGCCGTGAAAAGCTGGCCAACACCAAACAAGAAGCGCCAACTACGAAGTTTTCTGGGTCCGGCAGCCTACTATCGAAGATTCGTCAAAGACTTTGCCAAAATAGCTAAGTGTCTCCATCAGCTAACTGATAAAAATCGTCCGTATGTCTGAATCACCCGTGCTGGCATATCCGAAACCCGGAAAAATGTTTGTAGTTGACACCGATGCAAGCAACGGCGGTTTTGGAGCTGTACTCTCCCAGCAGATCAATTCTTCTTTTTTGTCTAACGCATTCTGGCACACATCTGGAACCGTCGGGCTTGAACGGGCTATTCAACTTATTCAAATTAAACGCGATTTCTGAAATTTTTATGTAGATCCGATGAAAGTTGAAATGTCTATGTCCATTTTATTGTTGTGGTAATACCTAATTATTCAACTGGCAACTGAATTCTGTATTATGATCCACTTTAATGAAATTTCAGCACAAGGGCGTTGTGTACGTAAGAGTATATGATTCTGAAGTTTCAGGAAGTTACGATTTTATGAAGGAAATCATACTGTTACTAATGAGATTGAATCAATTTTAACAACTGAGAGTCTTGTCGCCCATCATGTGTTTTTCTCTCAAATCGAATAAAAATGATTAGGGGCCAATCAAAGCCAAATCGCGTTTCTGTTTAGGATATAAACATGACCCAAAATAAAATTGGCCTCAATTGGGTAAACGACCTAAATTTAGCCGAAAAACTTATCAAATGGTAATTTAAGCCTAAGCAGGGCCTTGAAAGACCCCGAAAATAAATTAAGGTATATAAAAAAACAATAAAAATTTAAGTCATGACAAAAGAATCCAAGCAAAATATAATCGTTCAACTTTGTTTTTAACGGGTTGTTCTTCAGAATCGATAGTGTGCATTTGTTGAAGGACTTTAATGTTAAAATTTTAAAATTGAAGGTTTAAGCAAAGTAACGCATAGGATTTTAGGTAAAGTTGACTGATAAGGAGATTTGGTAGTGAATTCCGACTTAATTTTGAGATTATTAAAAATTTAAGAAGATATATTATTAAAAAACATTCGCAGAAGTAAAAGCATTTTAAATTAAGTAATCTTCATGACGAACCATCAAACATTTTTTAATGTTTAAATACCTCACGCCAGGATGTGCTCGTAGCAAATAAAAAGCCTTATCTTTAATTAACTTTCAGAAATCAAGCTTTCGATCTAAATTCCTCTAGAAGTATGCGCTTAAAAGGTTTTTACGTGACGCAGCGCATAAGGCCTTCCTTACAGGGCAATGCCCATATTTAAAACACTATCAGCATCCGTGGCATAATAATCTACAAAAATGATTTTTATACTTCCATCTATAGGCATAATGAGACATTTCAATTCTTTGAAGAAGTATTTATGTTTTGCTTATTATTCAAAGTACTCTAAAATATCTCCGGCCATGACACATCAAATATGATTTCATGAAAAGGATTCATTTCATACTAAATGCAAATAATTTTTAAGGTTTCCTTCTCTTACCTGTTTGAGAAATGCAAATTGAGCATTTGTTCATGTTGAGCAGCTCCAACAGGATGATTTGAATACCATGGATTCAGGCTGTGCCCCGGATATGGCCCCGGATACATGGGGTTGGATCGAGGTGGTGGTCCGATTTCTTGCGGGTAGCAGTGGGTGTACGCGGAGTTCGGAGGGGGTAGGAGGGCTGTTGAATCATAATAGTATGGAGTCGGTTGATGAAGTGGATGCGGTCGCATGAAGTCATTGCTGGGCGGTATGCAGCCTTCATCGCTCGACGTGTCGGTGCAGTAGTTTCGCGAGCACGACGGAGACACAAAATGCCTCAACGGATTGCCCACCGGATTATTCAACCCCTGAAAGTAATTGGACGTACTCATATTGTAAAGCTTTCTTTCGTCGGCTGCTTCGTCTGCGTGCCATTCTTCGTTGTAATCCAGTTCAGTTGGTAGCCTGAGGATCAGGTGCAGCCTGACAGATGTTCCCCTGCGATACGCAGATCACTCTAAGCTCACTTTCGATTGTAAGGTATTTTTATGTATATTTCGCAACAAATATAATATCTAGACACTGAATTTTCCATTTAACATCCGACTGCAATTCGATTTGCTTTTCTGACACGTAAACACAGAACGGCTACGAGCGTACACAAAACAATTTCAGGGTTATTTTTTATATCACATTTCCACTGCCAGAAAGATTGAGTAACACTTTTATCAGATTACATAAACATCGAAGTGGTAAACAACACTTTTTACCTTCAGTAGAGGTGAGCGTACATTTACAGTAATTGCAGCTTCGCGGGGACTCATTACAATTTTCACACAAAAATTCGAACCGGTCCAAAAGACACGCTTATCTGTTACCAGTTTTCGGCTTTCGTTTTCGTATGAATATGATGAAATATGTTACCTGGGGTAGTAAAGTTTTTTTTAGTTATATTTAAATAACCTAGTCCTTAGGAAGCGCATCCTGACAACGAAATTTTAACGTGGCATAGCAAGGTATGATCTAATTTGCTCAACTTATACAACACAAAATACAGGACGAAAGCTTCGATGCCGCTGTATTAGTTTCCCACAAACGTTTGATTAGAGGCTTCAACAGTCGACTCTTAATTAACTAGAAATAAAGCTTTACGATACAGAACCCAACCAGTTGACTATTGATGCTGCCGAAATTGCAAATCCCTGCAATCATCGATGATATCGCGAGGTCATGCGAGTAGCAGGAATTGCTTCCAGTTCATCCATGTAATCAAATCCTATACAATTATTATTTTTATACACTTAACACTTACATCATTTGTTTTCAAAGCTCGAGCTATTTTGCCAAACGTGAAAGAAATGCCTAAACGTTTGAATTTCAGCTTATCACGTTAGTTGATTGCAATTTCATGGGTCGCATTTTTTCCGTCTAAATGTTGCAAAACATTCAAGAGCGTACTTTAATGATATTTACAACTAAAATGTGCGGCGTACTGATTCAAAATATTATTGTTTATGACAGATTACACTTGCTATGACGAGTAACATCAATGTTAGCTTTGCGAGAATTGAGTGGCAGACCTAGCGACTAATCTCCTTACAGGAAGTGTTTGGCAAATAAAATTCGCTAAATTGTAAGTTGCTACTGAATGCCACAAAGTGGTGCTCATGTAAGTAGCACAGCTAAACAAAGCCAACCATTTTAATACAGATTTGATAGAGCAGAAACTACTGATCCCATATTTACTAGGGTCAAAAAAATCTATTAATCCCGATCTGCCGATAACAAGTCAAATGGGAGAAGTAACGATCAAGAGTAAGTTGGTGATTGGAAGTTTTTTTATCAAAGAATTGATTAAGTAAAACTACATTTTTGCTGATAATTAGAAGCAGTGAAAACGGTTGGGGATCGGCCTGGTGAGTTGATAATAATTGGCATAGAGCTGAAAATTTCTACTGGTCTTAATTACACTATTATAAATGAAATATTAAAAGTCTCCACCGATCCTACCTATGCAAAAAAGGTTATTTTAAGTCCAATGTCAACAATATCGCATTTTCTCGGAAATGGTAAATGTTGTTCAAAACAAGTTGGGTAGACAGACCAACGCTCATGTCAGAAGGGTTTTGTAATCATCTTGTCTGAAATGCAGTCACCAACAACGAATAAAGTCAAGAAATATGTCAAAGTTTAAAAGAAAATCCATTGTTTTTCTATTTTCAACGGTCGCCATTTTGTTGCAAACCAACAAAAATCATTCAAATCATGAATTTCCAAAAATATTAATGTTATTGACAGTATTTGAAAATTTCAAGAAGATCAAATCAAAACTGGAGTGGCTGATTTGATGGAAAGTCCATAAAATACCAAAATCATGTGTGGTTGTTGTAATATCATTCGATTTTCATCAAATTTACAAAGTTTAAGGACCTTTTATAGGACTAGTTAAATATCGAATTTCGTTTAGTTTAAGGGTATAGGTACCGATTTTATTGAAGAAAATGTGAAATTCGAATATCATACTATTATTAACAAAGTTAAGCGAATTTTGACTTCTAACGTATTTGTTGTTGTTGCACTCATACACACCCACTTCCATAATTTTTTTTCAGATTTTTCGGATCACAGGTGTCAAATCGCGAGGGGGAGGACACGCATTTTTCGTGTTTCCCCTCCCTGTGCCCCCTCGAAGTGTCAAACTAAGATCTGTTTTGAAAAGTTCTCATCAAGACTTTTCATTTGATACCCATATTGGCTGCCTTTGATCAATTTTTTTTTCGGGGACTCCCCTATATGGGGAGACCCCCCCTTAAATATATTTAAAAAAAATTTGTAGTTGAACTTTGAAGAGAGCGCCACTTTACACCTTCGTACAAAATTTGATGTTTCCAGCTTAAGTAGTTTGCAAGAAAAAGTGCTGTGACACACGGACGGACGGACAAACAGACAGGACGCAATTTTAGTAGGGTTTTGTAAAATTATTTTATAAAGCCCCCAAAAAATTTAGACAAACGTTACAGATTATGTACGGAACAAAACACAAAACAAAACAAAAGTTGTTCTAATACTCTTTTCCTACATATAAACATTGCTGAAATATTGCGAATCTGAAAATTCAAAACGTCAGATTCTACATGATATGGACACGTTACCACGTACTTGGCACATTGCTGAGGCTTTATAAAACGAATTTTACAAAAACTTATTGGTTTCATGTTCTTCGTGTCTGTCCGTGCTTCACAGCAAGCTTTCTTCAAACTATAAAGCTGTGGTCATCAAACTTTGTGGAAATGTCAGAAGTAGTGGTCTCTCAAAAGTTCAGGTCTTATTAACCCTTTTAAAGCTTTTAAAGGTTTTTAGGGGGGTCCCCCCGTATTCTGAAGTGCCCCGTAAATTTCCTTCTATCAACTTTAGTTGAGTGGAGTATCCAATGGAGTCAAAATTAATTCATTTTTTTTTAGAAAAAGTGTAGGTGAAATTCACATTAAGCAACACAAAATCGCTCCAACACTTTTAAACTTGTTGAATTTCCGTAGTAATTCAACACATGATTTATATGCTTATAAAATCACATAGAAATCGGACTATAATTAAATGAGATAGAATCATTTGATTATCCAGAAGTACAGAAAAAGATAATAAGTTTTTTCAAAACTGTTTTTCCTACGGATCACTTAATTGTGATTTGATTTCTACGAAAGTTTTTAAGCATACGGATTTTACATAAATCATTGTACATTACCACGGAATTTAGTTTAAGAGTACCGTTACGATTTTGTAGAGCAAAACGTAAAATTCACTTTTGATATTATTTCTAACAAAGTTGAGTTAATTTTGACTCGGGAAGTATAGGGTTTTCCATTAAGGACATAAAAATAAATAAATAATCGATTGTGAGGCATGCTGTGTTGCTAGTAACACCGTCTTGTTGAAACCACATATCGTTGGTGCCAAGTTCATCCAATTCTGGCAACAAATACTCATAATCTTCCAACATAACACGATAGCGTTCTCTATTGATGGTAACATGACGGTCGTTTTCATGCACGAAAAAATACGGCCCAATCACACCTCCGGCATGAAAACCGCACCAACCAATAATTTTTTGTGGATGCAACGGTATCTGAAGAAGCGCATGTGGATTTGTTGCTGACCAACTTTGCATATTTTGCTTACTAACAAAGTCATTCAGCTTTATCGCTGAAGATGATTTTTCGATAATAGTAATTTTTAATAGTTTCCAAACTTTGCTGGTTTACCATGATGAAAATGTGGACTTTAACTAACGTTTGATATTGTCAGTTCATTAATTAATTTAAGGGTGCGTTCATATAAATATAGGAAATTGTTATGTCGCTAATGCAAAATCCTTTGTTTGGTCCCTTTAAAGGGTATGAACCCAAAAAGATAAAAAAATTTAAGGGTCACTTCAGTATACGGGAAGGTATCCTTAAAAAAACTTTAAAAGTGTTGATAAGGAGTTAACTTTTCAGAGACTGCCACTTCTGACTGTTCCACAAAGTTGATTATCACAGCCTTGTAGTTTGAAGAATGCTTGTTGTGGTGCACGGACAGACAGACAAATACGCAGAGCATGAAATCAATAGGTTTTTGTAAAATTCGTTTTATGAAGCCTCAAAAATGCGCCAAGTACATAGGTGGTGTGTAAGCATGTACATATTATGTAGAATTTGATGTTTCGAATTTTCGGATTCGCGATGTTTCAGCAATGGCTATATGTAAGGAAAGAGTATTAGTACAACTTTTATAGATAATTACATTATTTATAATTTTTGTCAAAGCTAGTTTTTAGTACCATTTGCCAGTTACGAGAAAAATGCGAAAAACGTACCATGAATAACTTTGTTTGCACAGGTAGGATCGGAGGGGACTTTTGATATTCTACTTATAATAGTGTATTCAATACCTGTGCACAATTTCAGCCATATGTAAATTATTGCGAACTGTAATACTTTCGAATAACTCCGCTATAGACGGTCCCAAGCCAATTTCCTCAACTCATATCTTCCAAGATTCCACATTCCAAACCCCCCAATTAAATGGTAGTTAATGCTCTCGGGATCGCAAATTCGGTTTACTGGTTCCCCAATTATGGAACATTAAACGCCGGGCAATGGTAATAACTGTAAATACATCTACAGCTCTGCTACTAAATCCTACTTACGCCTTCTTTGTGGGGACGTAAGAGGGTGAAGTCGAATCTTCCGCGCCTGATAACGGAATCGACGTAATAGTCATGCCGTCGGAAAGGAGTCCCTGGAAAACCTTAAAATGTTTCGAAACCTGCCGATAGGCAGGATTGGACTCACGGCAACGACCTCGCAAACAAAAAAAGGACTATGGCATTGGATCTTGAAATGTAAGATCACTCAATGACCCCGGCGCTGTTAAGGACCACAGACCAGTCAATATCAATTAAAAATACTGGCAATCCAGGAAACGAACTGGACTACATTCAAGACAGGCAATCGCACACGATATCCAAAAGTAGGAAACCTACCGAAAAACGAGAATTCTGAGTGGCCTTCATTGTGAGTAGCGAGTTCAAATTACACGTTATTGATTTTAGGGCAGTCAATGAACCGTTGTGTGCGATCCGTGTAAGAGCGAAATTCGTCAAAATCTGGCTGATAAACGTTCACGCCCCGACCGAATCACCTGGAAAGACTAGTCGACTCATTGCCTACAAACGGCACAAAAATAATTCTGGGAGATATCAACGCTAAAGTTGGCAATGAGGTATTTCATCGGGAACGACAGGAGGATATGAAACAAATGAGAACGATCAGCGCCTGGTTGATTTTGCATGTAGCAGAAATCTAGGCATACGTTCGACTTGCTTTCCACATCGACGCATTAATAAAATGTTCTGATCCAGCAACGATGGGCCTCGGGCATACTTGACGTCCATACACACCGTGGAGCTAATTGTAACTCAGAATCTATCGATGTCGTACGTCAGAGGCATATTCAGCGAAGACCCGCCCGCTACAAAAATTTGACATCGAAAGGTTCCAAACGGCGCCTGTGGTCAAAAATTTCACGGAAACCCTCGGCAACTAGCTGGCTCCCATCTTATCACACAATCGTTAAAGACAAGTAACGAGCTTTGGATGGAAGTGCAAGCGGCTATTAAGACCGTGGCAGAACAGATGATCGGACATCAAGCCCGACGCAAGAGAAATGAATGCTTCGATGATGAGTGCCAGAATGCATTAGACAAAAAGAATCAGGCATACAAAGATTACATAGGTAGGAAAATCAGAATGAAAAGAGAACACTATGAAAATCTCAGAAGAGTAGCAAATGAGATTATTAGAATTAAGAAAAAAAAAATGCTTTAATGACCAATTGAGAAGTATAGATGTAAGTTTAGCGAGCAACAACACAAGACAAGCATACAACGTAGTGAAAAGCCTGAAACGTGCTTATCAGCCCAAAACCACGCTCTGTCGTGATGACCTCGGTAACATCATCGCTGATGAAACTAAGATTTAGGAAAGATGGGCATCATATTTCAAGAACCTCCTTAATCCTCCGCACAGTTCCTCAACATCGAAGCCTATAGATGTCTGTGGAGAGCTTCCATTGGCCCCACCAACTCTGGAGGAAGTGTGTTCCATCATCATCGGTGAGATTCCAGTGGAGCTCATCAAATATGGTTGCAGCAGTGTTCATAAAGCTATTTAGAAAGTCATCTAGCACATTTGGAAAGAAGATGCTATGCCGAAAGAGTGGAACCAATCAATTATATTCCCTATCCAAAAAAAAGAGGACAGGCTACAGTGCGAAAATTATAGAGGCATATCATCACTTTGTACGGCGTACAAAATATTTTCAAAGATCTTAGAAAATAAAATTGGATCATATGCCAACAGTATTATTTGGAAGTATCAAAGTGGTTCTAGAGCAGGTAGATCAACAATAGACCAATTTTTCACAGTCAAACAGGTATTTGAAAAACGCTGGGAGTTCAACATAGACGTGCGCAAAATTTTCGTAGACTTTAAGCATACATACGACAGTATTGACCGTAACGTACTGTACCAAATAATACTTTGCTTTGGCATCCCAATCCAATTAGTCCATCTTACCAGAATGACAATGACGTCGCCGACCTCCCGAGTCCGCATCAATAATCAACTCACCGATGCTTTTTACACAAATATCGGACTATTCAATTTCGCTCTAGAGTACGTCATAAGGAAGCTCCCTGTCGATACACGAGGTACATTACAATACAAGTCGAGCCAAGTAGTAGCGTATGCAGACGACATCAACATTTTGTCACGGTCATTAACAACTGCCAATGAACTCTTCCTGAAACTTGATAGCGAAGCAAATCTACGAGTCGTAGGGCTACAAATCAACGAAAATAAAACAGAGCTCATGACGCAGTCCAGGAAACATACCTCAAGCACACAAAATATCACACTTGGCGAATACAGTATCGCAAACGTGAGCGTATTTGTGTGTTTAGGCGCAAAATAATGAGAACCAGTAATGAAAGAGGAGAAAAACGTTTTGACGATCTTGAAGATCAGCTGCATACACAGGCAAACAAAGCTCCAAGTATACAAATCTGTGATGAGACCTGTGTTATGCTATGGATGTGAAAAACCCTAACACAAGCATCCGCACATATATGTATTGAATGCCTTTGAGCGACGGGTCCTGAGGCGAATAATCGGAGCGAAGCTAGACGGCGACCAACGGCGAATTCGATGCAACCATGAGCTGTATGAAATTTTTGACGAACCAGAGTCTCAACGATTGTAAGACTGCGGAAGCTGCAATGGTCTGGCCACATGAATCGTATGGACGAACAATCGATAGCCAAAAAGTTATTTGTTGGGAGAACCGATGGCCGGAGACCAGTGGGGAAACCAAGGAAAGGCTGGTCTGACTCGGGTGGATTTTAAAATTGAAGGACGCGGTCAATGAACCGAGAAAGTTGGAGGCGCTATTTGCAGGAAGCGAAGGCCCGAGAGTGGCTCTAGTGCTACGAAGGAGAAGAATTCTTTCAAATGCATTCAAGAGTAATAGTCACGTACTAGAGTTAACTGGGGAAACAAGTTCCGAGAGGAACGGTAAAGGATATAAACGGTGAATCGTTTGCCAGCAAATTGAGCATAGTTTTGGCACTGTGGGTGAATATTTTAAATCTTATAAAAAGCTAGAGTATTCTATGCAAAATTGTTGATTAAGTAAATTGTGTTAAGCTTGACAAACAGGTTCTTTAATGGGCACAATCTAATGGTGGTAGAATTGAAGGAGTTAAGGAAGCGATTTCAGATTGCACAGTATGATTAAAACTGCAACCTTAGGTTCTGTTTCGTTTTCTGCATCATCCATTGCCACGTTTGGATAATTGTTGATTGCCAGGATTTGATTATAGCTGTAAATTGGAATAGTTTCCTATGAAAGCTTTACAGTAAAAATGATTGTTCAACTTTTAGACTCCAAGAAAATAAGTAAAACTCTATTAAAACCAATAAATAGAAAATGAACTTGATCTTGACAAAAGATACGACGAAAGTATAGAGGAGAATTCAATATGAATAATTTTAGGCTAGTGGAAGACGGAACAGATTCGAGATTGCCGGTTTTCGGTTTCACGATTTCGAAAAATTTGTCCATATGACATGACACGCATAATTGGCAAATGAATGTAAGCCTTGGAGCTTCCGTAAAAGTACATTTTAAATGTTACCCAAAAATCACCGAGTCATGAGAAGTGAGGTATGGAGAATGAGTTTGGATACAAGACTGTCTCATTGAGAAACAATTCTAGTATCATTTTGAACCGTGAGATCAGATGATTCTAAAAGGTTTAACAAGGCGCGGTGGGTTCGGTGGGAACAAATGAAGGTCAACGGAAAGGCATTGATAGCAGAAGTTCAGAAAAATGATAATGTAAAAATGGGATGATTAGCAATCAATACTGAACTTGTTCGTAATGTACTAGGTCTAGGTCTTTGCGGCTTCAGTTGGTATCACGGGAGTGCTCTTGATGCCTCTAGAATTCTGGGTACTGATTAGCTGACGATAACTCTGCTTTCTAATTTCAGACATCTTCAAAATTATTGACCTGAAGGAGCGACGACTTGCTGTGAAACTCTGTGTTAAAATTGGGAAGTCTGCGACTTAAACATTTGCTATGTTCAATATATGTTAGCTCAGGGGTATGTTTCTAAGGAGTTTGCTGTATGCTTGAAGTGGCATGACTGTTTTATGGGTGGCGGTCAATCCATTGAAGACGATGAGCATTCTGGGCGTCCTTCCAAGTCAATTGACGAAAATCCTAGTGCGAACAAATTAACATCTGACCATAAATGAAGAATGTGAGACATCAGTTTAATCTTATTATGCACTTTTAACTGAAAAATTGAAGATGTACCGGGTTGCTTCGAAATTTGTTCCACAGCTAATGACGCGCAAACGATAATAACATTCATCTATTGTCATCCATTGCAAAATACCAGAAATGTCAGGGATTAGCGCCTGATCTATCCAACACGACAATGTCCAGCCCATCCGGCCCTCAGTACTTGTGGGTTTTTGATTAAAGAGTAGATTGCTGTTCTCTCCCTATACCTGTCTGATCTTACTTTTTGTAACATTTTCTTGTTTCTTAAACTCAAAGATTTTTCAAAGGGAGATTTGAAACGATGCCAGAGATTAAGGCAAATGTGACGAAGGAGCTGCTGATTATCATAAAAGACGCGTACCAGAACTTTTTCAATAACGTTAAGATAAGTTTGTACGTTGAAACCGTGGATACTTTGAAGGGAACCAGGTTTGCAACTGTCAAATATTGGGTTGTTTGATAATTAATGTCGTCTTTTTCATGTTTTTCAAAGTAAATTTATTTATATTAACAACAAACATTAATCAATGATTTATTGATCATTTTGTTGGATGACCTTTTGTCATCCTTCCGTATGTTGAAAAATTCCAGGTTCGAAGAAGCCTTGGTTTTTAGAAGCGAGGAACTGGAAAATTGAAGGTTTTACCATTCAAATGGTTTTGAAGGGAGTGAAACAAATGAGAGGCTGATTGTGCTTTCAGGGCTATAGGGTGGATATGGCATCAGTTCCCATTTGAGCCTCGTTGATTTTTGACGGGTTATCAAAAAGGTGTGGGGTCTGGCGTTAATATGATGGAACACCACGCCCTTGCGATTGGCCATGTCAGGGCGTTTTTTCCTGATTTCTTCATTCAATTTCGATAGTTGACGACATAGATGTTCGAATCAATAGTTTGGTTTCTTGGAAGCAGCTCAAAGTAAACTATACCCTTTTTGTGAATATTGGCCTTGAATGTCGATTGTGGGGCTCATCTTGCTTGGCCCATTATCGTTTTCGGACTACGTTATCGTAAACAGTCGATTTTTCATCACTCGTTATGATTTCTTTTTAGAAATGGATACTTTTGGTTACGATTCAGCAAAGAGTCGCATACTTTAATGCGTTTGGTGAGGTGGAGGTGAGGAACCCAAGCATCCAGTTTGTTCACATAACCAAGCTGTTGTAAGTGCAAGTAAACCGTAGAATTCGATTTTTCAAGATTCTCTGCTATCTCTCAAGTTGTCATACGCCGTTTTGTTTCGATTAACGCCTTTATTTTGTAGCAGTAGTGGTTGGACGACCAGTATGTGGTGCATCTTGAACACTTAAAATTTCCAGAACGGAAGCGAGAAACCAACGCTGATACTGGCGTTCAGAAAGGCAGTTCTCACCATAAACTTCACACAATTTCTTTTGAGCTTGCACCACAGTTTTGCCCTTTCGGAAGTAAAACAATGAATTATGTCGATAATTGATTATCCATTTTCAAGTTTATTTTTAATCAACTTGATCTTTACTATTGACGCTTAGTTTTGGACTGAAGATAGTCTAAGTTCTAATCTTCAAAATAGTATATAATACGAGTAATATGAGTGTAAGCTATGCAACCACTACTAGATGAAATCTGTGGTTCACGATATGAAATATGAGGTTCACGACATGATTTATCGAACAACCCAATAAAATACATTTTGCTTTATGACGTTTGTCTGCATCTTTGTCGCATAGACCTTGTATTGTTGAAATTCAGTAGTTGTTTATTCTGCACGAATACTGACCTACGATTATTAGACACGGACTGTGAAATTATGAAGGGATTTTTATAGGAAGAAGCAAATATGGAAAGACAATATGAAAATATTCCAGCATGTGTCAAACGTACAGGAATAAAAATCGTGCGAAACATTACTACTAAATAAAAGATTTTTCTGAACCTGGTCAAGTTTTCGACTTGATTAGAAGTTATAAAGGAATAAAAATTTTTAATTCGATAGCAAGTTAATTGACTGAATAAGTCAAACGAGCGTATAAATAGATCATGAACGTGAAAGCATAGGGATAATTATCGTGCCATGGGCATCGGTAGAAAAATCATGCAGAGGACGGGGACAAAAACAATGGGGATAATTTTAATGAGGATCCCTGTCGATTTTAAGACAAAAGATCAATATACGAGTATTAATTGAAATCGCGGAAGGTCCTGTTAACCTCAAGCAGATTGTATTTTTAATATATACAATTAGCAGATTGTATTTTAAATACAACCGGAGAAAACAGCTAAACATTACTTTTTAAGCACTTTTCAATATATTCACATTTGAGCCATTTTAGTTCTTACTAAAATAGCGAATTACGCATGATTTCTGACCTTTGGGGGCCAGAAGTCTAAATTTATGTATTTGATTTTGGATTATTTTAAAATATGTCTGTCTGAGAGCCTCATCAATCACTATGCCAAATGTTGTCAAAATCGGAATTTTACTCTTGACAGGCAAATTTAGAAATATTGACCTTTTATCCGATTTTGATTTTTTTTGTAGAATACAAGAAAATAATTTAGTTATTCATAACGCTGTTTCATTAAAATTCGTTCGCCGCTAGAGGATCATAAAAATCTAAAAAATATCGCATATTTGAACGGATACCATTTCGAAACTTGCACGTGTATGATTTTTTGAGATTTGCCCTTTAATTTTCTTTAGACACAATTTTTTATTGTAGCACTACAGTCCCTTTCGGGCATTCGCTTAGAGATAGTTAGAGTATCTCATTGTCATGATCGAATGTATCGGTGATATGATCCTTATCACGCAATGGCCATGTCTCCGTCCACCCAGCTGTGATACGTTATGAATTTAAACCAGCACTTATCAGAACTGAACGGGCTGAAGAATCTCTCAAACTAAATCTCGTTGACGCCAACGAAACTCGAGCCAGAGATCTCCGGTTTATGGGCTCAGTGCTCTAACCACTAGACCACGCGGACTTTAGACACTAATAGTCATTGCTAAACTGCCGGCTTTCATTAATATCGGTTGAAAGGTTTGATCCCAACTACAATAAAATTTTTTTGTATGTTTTTCTTCCTTTGAGCGGCCGCCATTTTGTTTCAAAGGGTTCGACCTTGGATTTTCTATTGCAAGATTCATCACACAGTTCAATGAGCCTCTGTACCAAACTTAATCCAAATCTATGCTATGGTCAGACCAAAATCACGATTTTTTCCCAAAAACGACCACCATTTTGTTTTCGCTCGGTCAATCTAACGAACGAGATATTTACTCAATGCATCCTTGCTGAAAATTTGGTGAAAATCAAATCAAAATCGCGGGTCCAACGTGGTCACAAATTTGAGTGATTCTTCGGACGGACTTTAACCCCGCTCAGTTATAATACGTACTGGTTTAAAATCAGAACGTAGTATGGTAGTGATGATTTTCTTCAAGGAAAAATATTTTGGTGAGTTTATTTAAGATATTTGATTGAAAGTGACTACAAACGTGCGCTTAAATTTTTCGTTTTCAAGAAAAAACAGGTTTTATCTTCCAAAATAATAGGTCGAGGAAAACATTGTACTCATACCCAAAAGACAATAATTAGAGTCCTGCACGATCAGGGTTATTCAATTAAAGAAATCGCAAATGTCTTGAAACGCTACCTAAGAATGGTGTTTAACACTCCTCACCCAAAACCACAGCCTGAAACAATAGGACAACAATCGAAAATATCCAAGAAAGACAAAAATGCACTGCTTTTAAAAATTAAGATTGATCTTTGTATGTCGTAAAGGATGTTAGCTCAACAGGCTACATAGATGTCAGTGCCACCACTGTTCACTGCATTCACTAAAAAGACGGTCATCAAGCCAGAGCTCCTCGGAAAGTTCTACCGATGGAAAAGATGCATCGGAAAAAAACGTATCGAGTTCGCTAAACTATACCACTTTCCGGAAGACCCCGCTTGACCTCAAATTAATGGAGAAATATATGTTTTCAGTAAGGACGGAAAATAAATTGTACGTCGTCCACCAGGGCAAGCTTATAATCAAAGGTACATAAAACCCACAATTAAGCATAGAGGTGGTAATGTTAAGATTTAGGGTTGTTTTTTTAATGGGTTATTGCTTCAATTTTCTTGATTAACGGCTTTATGACCAAAGAAAAGCAAATTGAAATGTTAACCAATGTCATGTTCCTATGGGCTAAAGAAAACATGCCTACCAGATGTCGATTCCAGCAAGATAACGACCCAAAAATTCAGCAGAAGCCACTATGCAATGGCTGCAAAATAATAAAATTAATGTTTGGAGCTGGCCATTTCAGACTCCCGACCTAAATTCGATTGCGAATTTTTGGATTGACCTCAAAAGTGTGCAACAATCACGGATGGCGATACGACTCGCGAAATATCAAAAAATGATCAACTCTATGCCTCACAGAATGCGAATTTCATTTGATGCTTTTTGTATCCAGATATTGAGATGGGTTTGGAGATAATTTCCAAAATTGTATGGTCGAAAATTTTGGGAATAAAATTGAAAATTTCTTTGCTAGTACATTAAATCCGTTAAGTTTATAGTTCCATATAAAATTCAAATCAGTGATTAGAACGCTAGTGACAGACGAAGGATGGGGTTTTGTTTTAAAACGATCAATACCTCTTTGAATACTGTAATACTGGGATTCTTTTTAACATACACTTGAATAGATTTGTGAAGATTCTTGTATCGGAGTATGATCTGAAATTGATGCATCAGGATCATTGAATGTATATCATTAATGTTAGGTTCGTTGGCAATAGTTAAGGCTTCATGGAATTCGCAAAGGAATTATGTGAATTTTTATTTAAAAATGAGAAGTTTAGGGGTACTTTGTTTTTTTTTCTTTAATTCTATTGTTTTCAAGATTAATTAACAGAGGTAGTTTAGAATGTAATCCTATAATCAAAAAGGGATCATTTTTCACTGTAATCAGCCTCAAAAATGTTGAAATAAAAAAAGTAGCCCCGACTTAAAATGCCATAAAAGGATATCAATTTAATGAAACCGGGCCAACTAGTAACATACATATTTGCCGCATTAATCAAACGATGAAACAGATTTGGGAATGTTTTCATGAAATTCACTCCATTCTAGATGCCGACTTTTCTTTTCTTTAAAAAGTTCAAGTATAAAAGTTTGAGTCCTTGAGCAATCCAACAAAATTTGAAAACCACGTCTATCTGTATGCGGCCGGCGTCATTTGTATGTTATAAGCGCTAGCTAGTTTGGCCGCATGCAAGAGCTTAAGTCAAAGTTTAATATGGGTTTTTGTCTAGATGTTGGGTTTTTGTTGTTGATCATTTTCTTCATCAATTCAAATGTTTATTCATTTAATTATGTATGAACAGAATAAAGCAGTAATTTTCATCAATTTGAGTTGACATTGTTCTCACTTTTTTATTTAAATAATATTAAATTTTAAAGATTCTTAAGTTTATGTATTGAAAAAAATTCCTTCCGCCATAATTACTTACAAATAATTACTTTTCCTGCCTTCGATGTAAAACTCAAGTTAAGTTTCATCAAGATTACGCTTCACACTCGCAAACTTCTCAAAGCTTCTCAAAACTAAGGTTGGCTTTTTGAAACTAGTAGATAGCATCCTTTTCTTTGATGAAAATAATATTCAATGTAGATATTTTATATAATCAGTAATAGTTCACATTTTTGATGAGTTTCGAAACAATTTGGTGGCAAGTTGCAATTTTTTTCGTTATAAATTGCAGATTCGCAATGAGGTAAATTTTGAAGCTCAATAAATTTCAAATCAATTAAGCTTTTACGCAACAAATAATAGGGATAAATTCTTACTGAACGTTGATTTCGTCGACCAATACACCTGACACTTATGATAACATAACTGCATAGTTACGATTTATTGACCCGTTCAGGGGCCTTATCGTATGCTTCAATAAATATTGAGAATTCTTCAGTTTCCGCGAATAGTCAGTAGCTTTTCCAGTTTGTAGAAGATGATTTCTTAAGCCAATATATTTGGAGTGTGTGCTTATGAATTAGCTCCAAGATAATAAAACGGCTAAAATCAATAGCAAAAAACTCGCCCACTAGAAAATCATTGTTTTCTGTTCCATTTGAATCAAACTGCAATAAAATATTACTTTTCAATGTCGGGCGTTGCCTGCCTAAACTTTAACAAATAGACACGATAGCCACTTACCAGCAGACTGAATTGCTCTCTAATAGAAAAAAGCCAACGTATCTTGTATCTCTGATTTCTATCCATAAAAAGATTGCCTTAAATATTATCGCACAATATAATCTCTCAAACTGAACTGGCTTTACCTTGATTCCAAACAGTTATTTGGCTAAAGTACAAGCTCTAGTGCTAAGTTTGTGACCTTGTAAACGAAGCTTTGAGTCTCGTCTGAGGCTTTCTTATCACATAACGACATATTATTTGCTGTCGGCACTACTTATCTGTCATTATTTACCAGGAAGAAGAAGAAGCACAAGAGTCGACTAGCCAACTAATAAAACTTCGCCACTTGGGAAGAACTGCAGGCGTGGGGGCTCAATTTCCTTTCTACCATATTAAATTTCGCGATATTTTTAGCTAGTCAGAAAAACGTTCATAGCTTTTCCACCACGCAATCGTTCCGTACAATGTGACGAAAGGTGAAACTGGTTGCGAGTTTCGAGACAAATACGACCTGCCGAAGATGGTTTTATCGTGAGCATGGCAGAAAACAGAAATTTGAAGAGTACACGGGTTCAAATTGCGGCACGGTCACACAATTTTGAAGGTTGCCTGATAAGCAAATATTATATTTCTCTGATTGAATTTGCACTCAGCGCTTTGAAAGCATCTTTTTCTATCATAAGAAAATATTAAAGTTTTTACTGTTAGAGAAAATTATCCGACAATGAGCATTTTTTAACTACCACGTCCAAATTCAAAGACTTTAGCTTATTGGATTTGGACGCGGTAACTAGAGTAGAATTTACATCAAATCCATTCACCTTATCACCATCAGAATGCAGATTCATCAAAACTGCGAATCATGTATGTTTGCGTTCTGTTTTAAACATTTAATTAAGTTTTTAGCTCGTTATTTAACTGGAACTGACAAGAAAAATGCACTACATATTGCAAATTAATGGGAACTTTGTTCGTTTA
Organism: Odontomyia ornata; assembly: GCA_963969285.1. Taxonomy (NCBI): domain Eukaryota; kingdom Metazoa; phylum Arthropoda; class Insecta; order Diptera; family Stratiomyidae; genus Odontomyia; species Odontomyia ornata. The sequence continues at coordinate 160,264,510 of OZ017741.1, forward strand.
TCGTTCCCACTCGATAGGGCGTATGAAAATGATTTACACAAAAAAGGTTTAACGATTGCTTCATATATAGATTACTTTAATGAAACGTTGATGAATGGAAGTTGTACCCACTATCCACTTCGAATATGTTTCGAACATAAAGTGGAGGTGGGCGATAACAAGTAAAGCGTTTCAAGCCAATAAAACTCTTTTCAATACTTTGTTCTACGAATAACATTTGAAGATTTATTTGAGTTGTGTTATACAGTGAGCGTCAAAAGAAAGTAAACACCTTAGATACTTGTATTAAGAATTTTAGTAAAACAAGGTCATTAACACAAAATCAAAAATGTGTATGAGGAATCAAAGACTTATTTAATAAGAACTGAACACAACATAAACATTAAACAAAAGTAATACACAACAAAGATAAATTCACTTTAACCAAAAAAGACCAAATTTCACGCGTCAAAAAAAGTAAACAGCAAACAAAACATAACAGAACTTCAATAGAAAAAGTCGATTTTTTTTTTAATTTTTCAATATTTCATTTGTTTTCCTTTGGACTTAAGCACCTCATTTGGTCTTCTAGGCATCGACGCGACAAGTTTTTTTGTAACATCGGGAGGGATTTGGCTCCATTCTTCCTTTATAACCTTCTTTAAGTCGGCTTTGCTTGAAATGACCCTTTGTCTCACTTTTCTGTCAAGGTATTCCCACAGATGCTCGATCGGGCTAAGATCTGGGGACTGCGGCGGATGATCAAGTGTCTTAGGAGTCCGGTACAGTAGCCACTCTTTCACAATTTTGGACGTATGCTTTGGATCGTTGTCCTGATGAAGGATCCAATTTCCAGACAAGCCTAATTTTTCGACGCTAGGGGCAACATTGTCCCTCAAAATGGCTAAATAATCTATTTTGTCTATTGTTGAGTCAACAACAACAAGATTACCAACACCAGTTGCCGCCACACACCCCATACCATAACTGAACCGCCAAAGTGCTTAATTGTGTTGGTAACACACTTTTCTTTGAAGGCTTCATTCTTAGCAGGCCATAATTTTGGGGGCCTTTTCGCGCCGAAAATTTCGAATTTGCTCTCATCTGTATATAATACGTTTTCCCGAAAAGAAGGAGCCTCGTTTTTGTATTTTTTTAGCGAAGTCCATACGCTTGATCTGATTCGCCTTGGATATGTATGGCTTTTTCCGTGGTATTCTTCCATTTAAACCATTTTTATGAAGCGCTCTCCTGCCTGTTCTCGCACTTACTGGTTTGCCTGATGCCTGCGTTATGTCTTCTGACAATTTTACTGCACTTGAGGCTGGATATGCCCTTACTTCTTTTACTACAGCTCTAATTTCAGTACCACTAAGCCGCTTTGGGCATCCAGATTTCGGTAAATCTTCAACGAGATGATGTTTGGCATACTTATCAATATTATTTTTTTACTGTGCAGTGGTTTCTGCCCACGATTTCGCCAATTTCACGCAAGGATTTACCTTTTTCTTTTAAGTCTATTATAATTTTCCAAGTATCAGGCGATGTTTGCTTTCCCATAGTGAAACTATTTTCTTTTACGTCTTTATTTTTAATATTAATTAGAATAAATGTACTTAAAATGACATTTGGTGAAGTAAGGCACGCGAACAGCACAAATTTGTCACCAGAAGTTAGGGTTTTTCCCCGAAATATATAAGAAGCGAAGTAAGTGTTACGACTGTTTACTTTTTTTGACGCGTAAAATCTGATGCATCCACTTTGGTGAGGTTTGTGCAATGTTGCACTTGTTTTGATTTCATGTTTAATAGTAATCAATCTCTAAATGGTTTAGAAGTAAACTCGTTAATATTACTTTTTATCGCAAGTCAATAATAGCTTTGTAATGTAACAATTTAAAGATGAAAAGTTGGTGCTTACTTTCTTTTGACGCTCACAGTATATATTTGATCCCAGGCGCACTTTATCACGAATCGATTTTGAAGTGATTGGTAGTACTAGAATATTGTAGCGATTTACTAGCATGAGAAGTTGGCGCGCTGCGTTCAAAACAACAATTTACACAGGATGGAGTTTAGCACTGAGCCGAAAATTAATGCTAGCTTCATTCCGAATTGCCAGTTTAGCGTCAACTCCCAAGCATAAAATAAGCGTCTTGCATTTTCTTTATGCAAAATAAAATTTTGCTTTGGAATATATAACATTCCAGACAAAGAGAAACGATAGGTTTGAAGAAAATTTGTTTTTCAAATACATGACTCCCTTCCTAACACATTATGATTCATTATGCTATACTCATATGATGTGCGAACTTCATGATTATGATACAATCTGTCCGGGGAGATTTCAGTAAATTGAAATTAAAAAAGGAAAACCTTCTTTTTAATTATGTGTAGTGAGTTTTTATTTGTCGTAATCGGTTTTCGAGTTATCGTTCGGTCTTCCTCAGTGATTGTTTTACTTAAAGGGTTACACGACTCTGGAATTTTCAAAGAATCGAAAAAAATTTTCCATATTAAAAGGTCATTCAGTGTCTTAAAAATAATATACTTAAGGATGAAAGGTGGGAAGAGTGTCTAAATGTCTGAATTTCGAGTTCAGCCGGAAGACCTCTGCGGTATACTCCAGGCGCCTTTTGTATTTCACGCGCGCGATTTTATTTGTGGGTACGGAAGCAGGCGTGATTATGAGCACAAACCAACTATAACAAATTAAGTTTTCGAAGCAGTTAAACCCGTGTACGAAGACTTGACTAAAACCGACCTTCTCACTCGTTGCATCGGCGGATATATTCAGAACAACAACCAGTCTTTCAACGCTTGCATATGGACGATGGCTCCAAAATCAGTATCTTGGAGAAAATTAATTCTGGATATTGCCACAAATATTGTTGCTTCCGTGTTCAATGACGTATTTTTATGAATTCTGCATATAATCGACACTATGGGCATGACGACCGGCCCCAACAGCTATGATTTTTGCATGGAGTTGGACGCCGAGCGCATCAAGTTAGCAGAGCGATCGTTGAGTAGAGAAACTAAACAGGCTCGATTCGACTTGAAAGCCTTAAGGAAGACCAAACAAGAAGAGGATATCGACATGGAAGGCCTATTGTATGGTGCAGGTGTTGCCGATTAACGGTATGTAAGAATATAATACGAATTTACCGCACCAAAAACTTCAGACAAGTTTTCCTCGAAAAACATAACTCGAACAAATATTTATTTTCGATTCAAATTTTTGATAGTTCATTCAAAATTGTTACTTCCAGTGACGTATGCAGGGGTTTTTTGAAATTATGCATATTTTTTGATTTATAAAAAGTTTTTTAATAATTTTTTGGGTCAAATTTCAAACTTTTTCTTCAACGGGTCGCCATTTTACTATAAATCAATTTATCAGAAAATCCCTATGTACGTCTGTTGCTACTGTAATAAAAGACCAAAAAATGTTTGGTTTTTTGTTCCAGATCAAAAATTCCGGGAGCTAGGTTTCCGGCCGTGGACCGAAGCGAAAAAACGCGCCAGCAGGAAAACGGTGCAGAGCCACCATTTCGTTTTCGAATTGCCCAATTTGATTGTTTTTTGTACTTCAATATTCATATTGAAAACTACTTTTTACAGAATTTCAATTACTCCTTTTGTTTAGCCAAAAAAAAAAATTCTCAAAATATGCCTTGTCTTTCGAGCACTACAGTGGTGTAACCCCTTAACTTAGAAATAGTACTCTTATACTAAATCCTTAAATGCATTAAGGGATATTTCCTAAAGAGAGTAAAATTTCTCCACTAGAATTCCGCTAATTACATTTGAAGGGATTAGGCCAGGATTTACAGTTATCTGCATCATTCTTCATTAGCACGGCGGTTTCTCTTAATATGGCGAGACTTTTCATTGCGTCAATTCTCTTGTATTCCTTGCTTCTCTTATTGGCGCTACGTCTTCCATTGTGATTTCATGCCCTTTGGTTATGATATGCTCCGGTTCTGCTGTCCTAAAGTTATTCTTTTCCCCTTTTTAGAGTATTGTAAAATCATTTTACAATGCCCTACTAAAATCGCGTCCTGTCTGTCCGTCCGTCCGTGTGTCACACCACTTTTGCTCGCAAACTACATAAGCTAGAAACATAAGATTTTGTAAGTAGGTGCGAAGTGACGCCCTCTTCAAAGTCTCACCACGAAAAGAAATTTATAAGGTCTTCAAGGGGGGTCTCCCCATATAGGGGAGTTGCCCCTGAAAAAAAAGTTTTCATCGCATATAGGCAATATGGGTATCAATTGAAAGGTCCTAATGAGAACTTTTCAAAACAGGTCTTAAAATGACAAATTTTGTTTTGAGGGTTGCAGGGGAAGGGGAAATATACGAAAATTTTGTGTCCCCCCCTTCGCGATCGGACACCTTTGACCCGAAAAAATTGAAAAAAATAATGAATGCAGGCCTTTATGAATGCAACAACAACAAATACATGAGAAGTCGAAATTCACTCAACTTTGTTAGTAATAGTATGATTTATCGATGTTATGTTTTCTTGAATTAAATCTTAACGGTGTCCATAAATTTAATAAAATTCAGTACACAGATGACTATTTATAAGATTAATCTGCCCTGAAAGTTTCATAAAGAGCGAATGGTATTTAACGAGGTTATAGCGATTTGAATTTGCCTGTATTACTATGGAACAATACGCACTCTATTACTATGGAAACATACGAGTATGGCTATGGAACAATATGCGCTTTTTACCAACTTGGGCACTACAGCTTTGCTAGGATTTGCAGGAATGATAGGTATCAAGAATATCTTTAAGAATCGCCTTAGCTAGTGGTATTAGTAATCGTCAAGCAAAATAGTGGCTGTTTTAAATGCGAAGATTGAATAATTTTGAGTTATTTTACCCCAACTTTAACGTTTAAGGCGCATGCTTTTAACACTTGATTCAATTTAATGAATGACTGAAGATGAGTACCTACAATTAATACTCATAGGTGAAACAAATCGAAGAGGCAGGAGAGAGCTCCTAGCAAAATGGCTTTGTAACCATTCTAGGATTCGAAAAAATTGGCCATGAATCGATGATTACAGTACAGGGGAGTGGCCGCTGAATAAAAATTTCATCAAAGGTAGCCGGTATGAATATCAAATGAAAGTTCTTTATGAGCTTTTCAAAACAGTACTTAAACTGGCGATTATTCCTTCACAAGGGCAACAAATACCTTAGAAGTCGAAATTCGCTCAACTTTGTTAACAATAGTACATTTTATAAATTTTGCTTTTTTGTCTATGAAATCAAGATGGGACCCTTAAATTTCCCAAAATCTGTAATTTAAATTTTCTGAAAGTAATTGCATATGGTTCGAAAATTTCACAATAATTGAACAATAAACAGCTAAGTTACGGCCGATTGAATATTTAACAATTACAACGACATTAACACGTGATCATAGGGAGATACACGTTTGCAACGGACCTAGACACTACAAACATGTAGGAATTTGGATAAAAACTTTAGAAATAGTTTGTAATATCCATGTGTTATCATGACTAATCAAGCGATGGGGTCAAACCACTTGAAACAAAATGATGGCGAGTTTAAAAGCATAATAACCATAATAATTTTTCGAAGTCAATTTATAGAATCTATATATTTGTCAAGTTTTGATATGCAGAATATATTGTTTGCTTTACTAATTGTTTTGCAATACCCTTCTGGCAGGAGCATCCTCCTGCTACTTCAACTTGTTTAACAATAGAATAACGGCTAAAAACTCGATACGGTAGTTCCACTGAAATTATTTATCGATGTAAAGCTCTTCGTTCTAAGGTGGTTTAACATAGAGCAGGTAGATCGGCAACAGACCAATTGTTAACAGTCAAGCAGGTACTTGAGAAATCCAGGGAGTGCAACATAGACGTACACCAAATTTTCGTTGACTTTAAGCAAGGATAGCCAATATTGATCATAACGTACTGTAATAAATAATGCGTTGCTTTGGTATCCCAGCCAAATCAATCCGTTTTATTGAAATGACAATAACGTCGACAACCTCTCAATTCCGCATCAATAACCAACTCACCGACGAATTTGACACAAATATCGGACTGAAGCAGGCGGATGGGCTGGCCCCATTGCTATTCAATTTGGCTCTGGAGTGAGTCATAAGGAAGCTACCTGTCGATACACGAGGCACATTACTATACAAGTAGTAGCCTATGTGGACGACATCAACATTTTGTCACGGTCATTAACAACTGCCAAAGAACTCTTCCTGAAACTCGACTACTACGGCTACAATTAGTGAAAATAAAATAAAGCTCTTGACGCTGTCGAGAAAAAATACCTCAAGTACACAAAATATTACACTTGGCTAGTACAGTATTGAAAATATGAGCGATTTTGCGTATTTAGGCGGCAAAATAACGAAAACTGCTAATTAAAGAGATGAAATACACTGAAGAATACAGCTCGCAAATAAAATATTTTTTTCAATTTGACGATCTTGAAGACCAGCTGCATACACAGGAGGACGAAGCTGCAAGTATACAAATCTGTGATAAGACCTGTGATATGCTATTGGTGTGAAACATGGACCCTAACCCAAGCACCTGCAAATATATTGACCGCCTTTGGGCGACGGGTCCTGAGGCAAACAATCGGGGAGAAGCTAGACAGGGACCAATCGAGAATTCGATACAACCATGAGCTGTATGAAATTTTTGACTTGTCGGAGGTCTCATCGATTGTAAGACTGCGGCAGCTGCAATGGGTTGGACACATGAATCGTTTGGACGATCAACGGATACCCAAAAAGATATTCGTTGGGAAAACTGAAGGGTGGAGAGCAGTGGGGAAACCGAGGAAACGCTGGTCTGACTCGATCAACGAAGAGAGTTCATCGCTGCTCGGATTTCGAAATTGGAGGACGCGGTCAATGGACAGAGACAGTTGGAGGCGCTTGTTGCAGGCGGCGAAGGCCTGAGAGGGTCTGTAGTACTCCGAAGAATATATATATATATATATATATATATATATATATATATATATATATATATATATATATATATATATATATATATATATATATATATATATATATATACATATATATAACATCACTATCACTATAATAATAAACATATTTGAATTTTTCTCATGTAAATGATTTAGATTACACAAGGGTGAATGGGAGTACGTTTGCCTTGTTGCCCCCCGCATATCAGGTTTGATTGCAGTACAAGTCTCTGAGAAAGTATGAATTTGAATGAATAAATGTGGCAACATTAATAGAACGTAAACTGGTTGCGATTGTCGACGTGTGCCAGAGAAGCAGATGGTGATTATTAAAAAATTCAACTTTTTTCATTGATAAATTAGGCTTTTGGACATGATTTTGAGTTTACCTAAGCGTGTCGCATAAAATAAATTTATACATATTTTTTGGAAATTTGTAGCAGGCCCAAAAATGCCAAAAACGTTTTTTATTTGAACAATTTTTGTGCAGTTTTGCATAAGTTTTTTACTCGGTGTGTGTAAAAACGGGTGGTTTATACCCGCTTAATCTACTACAAAAATGTTTAGTTTTATCTAAGTTGAAAATGTCACGCATTTAGAGCAGTCATAATACATTACAAATTCGGTATTGAGTCGTTTTTGTTGGAGATATCTTAGCAGGTTTGACGTGAATGCAAACGTAACTGGAAATTTTCGCAGAGCATTTATAGTACGGTGGTACATAAAATTTATTTATCATAAATTTTTAGGAGCTAAGGTGCTATTTAATGGCGTAATATATAAAGCAATAGAAAACTAGTGGAACTTACTGAGAGAGGCTTAGAAAGCTTTGTATCAGTAGAATTATTTCAGTACTATCACAGAAAAAAGGAAAATCATTTATTAGCATTAATTGATGAAGGTATAGAATATAAGGGCCATTAATTTCTAATGCGAGAGCCATCGACGAAAAACGGCTGTCATAATGGACGTTCAAAAGTGTATTACCTGTAATTTTTTATAGGAAGAGATTTATTTCAATCAAGGTTGTAAGCAAATAAAGAAACAGCACTTAAATTAAATTTTCAGACATTTTCATTGAAGGGGGGAAATTCGTTTAGGTCTACGATTTCTGGTTAATTTTCATCCTTTTTAACCGACTTCCAAAGGAAAGAAGGTTATCAATGCGTCATGTATATTTTTTTTTGTTGCTTTTTAGGGTTTTGTAAAATAATTTTACAAAACCCTTCTAAAATCGCGTCCTGTCTGTCTGGATGTCTGTCCGTCCGTCCGTGTGTCACAGCTGTTTTTCTTAGAAACTACTTAAGCTAGAAGCATCAAATTTTTTATGTAGGTGTAAAGTGGTGCTCTCTTCAAAGTTCAACTACAAAAAAATTTATGAGGTATTTAAGGGGGGTCTCCCCATATAGGGGAGTGACCCCCCGAAAAAAAATTTCATTGAAGGTAGCCGATACGGGTATCAAATGAAAGGTCTTGATGAGAACTTTTCAAAACAGGTCTTAGTTTGGCAAAGGTTGGCTTCGAGGGGTGCACAGGGAGGGGAAATACACGAAAAATTTGTGTCCCCCCCCTCGCGATTGGACACCTGTGATCAGAAAAATCTGAAAAAAATCAGGAATGTAGGCCTTGGTGAGTACAACAACAACAAATACGTTAGAAGTCGCTATTCACTCAACTTTGTTAGTAATAGTATGATTTATCGATTTTATGATTTCTTGAATAAAATCTTAACGGTACCCTTAAAGTCAATGAAATTCAGTACACTATTGACTATATATAAAATTGATCTATTCTGAAAGTTTCATAAAGATTGAATCATATTTAGCGAAGTTATAGCGGTTTGAATTTTCCTATATTACTATGGAACAATATGCGCTGCATTTATTACTATGGCAACATATGGCTATGGAACAACATGCGCTTTTTACCGACTTGCATGAAAATTTCAGGAATGATAGGTGTCATGTATATCTTAGACAATCTGTTCAGCTAGTGGTATCAGTAATTGTAACACAAAATAGTGGCTGTTTTAAATGCGAAGATTGAATAATTTTGAGTTATTTTTTCCCAACTTCAGCGTTTAAGGTGCATGCTTTGAACACTTGATTCAATTTAATGAATGACTGAAGATGAGTACCCACAATTAATGCTCATAAGTGAAACAAGTCAAGAAGGCGGGAGAGAGCTCCTATCAAAAGGGTTTTGTAACCATTATAGGATTCGAAAAAATTGGCCATGAATCGATGATAACAGTACAGGAGAGTGGCCCCTGAAAAAAAAAATTCATCAAACGCAGCCGATATGAGCATGAAATAAAAGTTTTCATGGGAGCTTTTCAAAACAGTTGTTAAACTGTCAGTTTTTGCTTCAGTGGGGGCACAGGGGGGAAATACATGAAAAATGTGTTTCCTCCGTCGCGGATGGACATCTGAAATAATTACCAAGGGAGGTATTTATGAGTATAACAATACTAAAAACCTTAGAAGTCGAAATTCGTTCAACTTTGTTAATAATAGTATGATCTTCGTATTTCATATTTTCTCCAATAAAATCGTCTTTGACATGTTTCTTGATTTGATTCGATCTGGTGACTGCATTTTGTAAATTGAATACAAAACCCTTCTGACATGAGCGTAGGTCTGTTTACCCAACTTGTTTTGTCTATGTTCACGCATAACTTTTAAACGCAAATAGATAGAAGAGTCCTGTTTTTGGCAAATGATACGTCTTTTTTCCTTTTAGGTCCCATTTAAAGCACGAGAAATTCAATTCACCGTAAAGAACTTTTACCGGTGAAAATAGAAAATTTCCGAGTTTCACCCCGATTTTTCAGCATAACTGATTACGCGTGTAAGGATTTTGATTGCAGAACTTTCAAACGAAGGATGACATATTGAACTAAAATATGTCGGTACAGAATTGTAATCCTTTCAATGACTCTGCAGATATCGACAGTTTAATGTGATAAATTGATGTCGAGAAATTTAATTTTAATTATCTTTCGTACGAAAATGCTCAGTTTTTTTTGTATGATAGAAATTTGGATAGTTTATTTAAACTTTCACACATTTTTTGCATATATTCCCTTCGCTAATATGGAAATTACCAGCTTATAACTTCGGAGGTTAGCATCAGTCTCAGCTATGTTTATATATTCTGGTGGCCCATGTTTTCACCTTTAATTTGTGGGAATTCAAATTCACTTGCGGGACACATGTTCCTTTATATGGCCCTTATGTCCCTCATAAACATTTAAAATTGCGTTTTGAAGGCGCGTTCGAGCAAAAAACCGTAATTTGTAAAACATTTTCGCAAAAATGATGGTACTACTCTAAATTAAAATTCACAGGCGTAATTATATTTACTAACTGATTGAACTATTGGGTGTACAACTTAATAACCGGAATTTGACGCTAGATGTCCGTACTAACAAATATCGTGAAAGCTCGAACTTTATATTTATGTCGTTTTGAAGGTACATTTGACAGCTATCAAAATTAGTCAACAAAACGATTTTATCTTGTGTGCAACATTATTATTTTTCACGATGAATAACTTCGAAAATTGGAGAAAAAGATAGCATTTGCGGGAGGTTCTGTTGGGTCATTTTTTGCAAAGAAAACTGCTGCGGAAAGTCATCGTTTGCTTGTAGACGTTTATGACGACGATGCTTTAGTGAAAACACAGTATTTTGAATGGTTTCAACACTTCAAAAGTGCCGATTTTGACATCAAAGACAAAGAACGCCCAGGACAGCCAAAAAAGTTTGAAGACGAAGAATTGGAGACGCTATTCGATGAGGATTCGTGTCAAATGCAAGACGCACTTGCCAAATCATTGGGAGTGACTCAGCAAGCCATTTCGAAACGTTTGAAAGCCGCCGGATACATTCAGAAGCAAGGTTAATTGGGTCGCCTATGAGTTGAAGCCGAGAGACGTTGAACGGCGCTTCTGTATGTCTGAAATGCTGCTTGAGCACCATAAAAAGAAATCATTTTTGCATCGGATCGTTACTGCAGATGAAAAATGGCTCCATTATGACAATCCCAAGCACAAAAAGTAACACGTGAAGCCCGGCCAACCAGCCAAATCAACGGCGAAGCCAAATATCCATGGCGCCAAGGTTATGCTGTGTATTTGGTGGGATCAGAAGGGGCCGTTATATTATGAGTTGTTGAAATCGGGCCAGACAATCACAGGTGAACTGTACCGAACACAATTAATACGTTTGAAGGGTGCCATCATCGAAAAATGCTCGGAATATGCGACCAGACACGAGGCTATAATTTTTCATCATGACAACGCTCGAACGCATGTTGCAAGACCCGTGAAAAACTATTTGGAAAATAGTGGATGGGAAGTTTTGGCCCACCCGCCTCATAGTCCGGGCTTTGCTCCGTTTCACTACAATTAGTGAAAATAAAATAAAGCTCTTGACGCTGTCGAGAAAAAATACCTCAAGTACACAAAATATTACACTTGGCTAGTACAGTATTGAAAATATGAGCGATTTTGCGTATTTAGGCGGCAAAATAACGAAAACTGCTAATTAAAGAGATGAAATACACTGAAGAATACAGCTCGCAAATAAAATATTTTTTTCAATTTGACGATCTTGAAGACCAGCTGCATACACAGGAGGACGAAGCTGCAAGTATACAAATCTGTGATAAGACCTGTGATATGCTATGGGTGTGAAACATGGACCCTAACCCAAGCACCTGCAAATATATTGACCGCCTTTGGGCGACGGGTCCTGAGGCAAACAATCGGGGAGAAGCTAGACAGGGACCAATCGAGAATTCGATACAACCATGAGCTGTATGAAATTTTTGACTTGTCGGAGGTCTCATCGATTGTAAGACTGCGGCAGCTGCAATGGGTTGGACACATGAATCGTTTGGACGATCAACGGATACCCAAAAAGATATTCGTTGGGAAAACTGAAGGGTGGAGAGCAGTGGGGAAACCGAGGAAACGCTGGTCTGACTCGATCAACGAAGAGAGTTCATCGCTGCTCGGATTTCGAAATTGGAGGACGCGGTCAATGGACAGAGACAGTTGGAGGCGCTTGTTGCAGGCGGCGAAGGCCTGAGAGGGTCTGTAGTACTCCGAAGAATATATATATATATATATATATATATATATATATATATATATATATATATATATATATATATATATATATATATATATATATATATACATATATATAACATCACTATCACTATAATAATAAACATATTTGAATTTTTCTCATGTAAATGATTTAGATTACACAAGGGTGAATGGGAGTACGTTTGCCTTGTTGCCCCCCGCATATCAGGTTTGATTGCAGTACAAGTCTCTGAGAAAGTATGAATTTGAATGAATAAATGTGGCAACATTAATAGAACGTAAACTGGTTGCGATTGTCGACGTGTGCCAGAGAAGCAGATGGTGATTATTAAAAAATTCAACTTTTTTCATTGATAAATTAGGCTTTTGGACATGATTTTGAGTTTACCTAAGCGTGTCGCATAAAATAAATTTATACATATTTTTTGGAAATTTGTAGCAGGCCCAAAAATGCCAAAAACGTTTTTTATTTGAACAATTTTTGTGCAGTTTTGCATAAGTTTTTTACTCGGTGTGTGTAAAAACGGGTGGTTTATACCCGCTTAATCTACTACAAAAATGTTTAGTTTTATCTAAGTTGAAAATGTCACGCATTTAGAGCAGTCATAATACATTACAAATTCGGTATTGAGTCGTTTTTGTTGGAGATATCTTAGCAGGTTTGACGTGAATGCAAACGTAACTGGAAATTTTCGCAGAGCATTTATAGTACGGTGGTACATAAAATTTATTTATCATAAATTTTTAGGAGCTAAGGTGCTATTTAATGGCGTAATATATAAAGCAATAGAAAACTAGTGGAACTTACTGAGAGAGGCTTAGAAAGCTTTGTATCAGTAGAATTATTTCAGTACTATCACAGAAAAAAGGAAAATCATTTATTAGCATTAATTGATGAAGGTATAGAATATAAGGGCCATTAATTTCTAATGCGAGAGCCATCGACGAAAAACGGCTGTCATAATGGACGTTCAAAAGTGTATTACCTGTAATTTTTTATAGGAAGAGATTTATTTCAATCAAGGTTGTAAGCAAATAAAGAAACAGCACTTAAATTAAATTTTCAGACATTTTCATTGAAGGGGGGAAATTCGTTTAGGTCTACGATTTCTGGTTAATTTTCATCCTTTTTAACCGACTTCCAAAGGAAAGAAGGTTATCAATGCGTCATGTATATTTTTTTTTGTTGCTTTTTAGGGTTTTGTAAAATAATTTTACAAAACCCTTCTAAAATCGCGTCCTGTCTGTCTGGATGTCTGTCCGTCCGTCCGTGTGTCACAGCTGTTTTTCTTAGAAACTACTTAAGCTAGAAGCATCAAATTTTTTATGTAGGTGTAAAGTGGTGCTCTCTTCAAAGTTCAACTACAAAAAAATTTATGAGGTATTTAAGGGGGGTCTCCCCATATAGGGGAGTGACCCCCCGAAAAAAAATTTCATTGAAGGTAGCCGATACGGGTATCAAATGAAAGGTCTTGATGAGAACTTTTCAAAACAGGTCTTAGTTTGGCAAAGGTTGGCTTCGAGGGGTGCACAGGGAGGGGAAATACACGAAAAATTTGTGTCCCCCCCCTCGCGATTGGACACCTGTGATCAGAAAAATCTGAAAAAAATCAGGAATGTAGGCCTTGGTGAGTACAACAACAACAAATACGTTAGAAGTCGCTATTCACTCAACTTTGTTAGTAATAGTATGATTTATCGATTTTATGATTTCTTGAATAAAATCTTAACGGTACCCTTAAAGTCAATGAAATTCAGTACACTATTGACTATATATAAAATTGATCTATTCTGAAAGTTTCATAAAGATTGAATCATATTTAGCGAAGTTATAGCGGTTTGAATTTTCCTATATTACTATGGAACAATATGCGCTGCATTTATTACTATGGCAACATATGGCTATGGAACAACATGCGCTTTTTACCGACTTGCATGAAAATTTCAGGAATGATAGGTGTCATGTATATCTTAGACAATCTGTTCAGCTAGTGGTATCAGTAATTGTAACACAAAATAGTGGCTGTTTTAAATGCGAAGATTGAATAATTTTGAGTTATTTTTTCCCAACTTCAGCGTTTAAGGTGCATGCTTTGAACACTTGATTCAATTTAATGAATGACTGAAGATGAGTACCCACAATTAATGCTCATAAGTGAAACAAGTCAAGAAGACGGGAGAGAGCTCCTATCAAAAGGGTTTTGTAACCATTATAGGATTCGAAAAAATTGGCCATGAATCGATGATAACAGTACAGGAGAGTGGCCCCTGAAAAAAAAAATTCATCAAACGCAGCCGATATGAGCATGAAATAAAAGTTTTCATGGGAGCTTTTCAAAACAGTTGTTAAACTGTCAGTTTTTGCTTCAGTGGGGGCACAGGGGGGAAATACATGAAAAATGTGTTTCCTCCGTCGCGGATGGACATCTGAAATAATTACCAAGGGAGGTATTTATGAGTATAACAATACTAAAAACCTTAGAAGTCGAAATTCGTTCAACTTTGTTAATAATAGTATGATCTTCGTATTTCATATTTTCTCCAATAAAATCGTCTTTGACATGTTTCTTGATTTGATTCGATCTGGTGACTGCATTTTGTAAATTGAATACAAAACCCTTCTGACATGAGCGTAGGTCTGTTTACCCAACTTGTTTTGTCTATGTTCACGCATAACTTTTAAACGCAAATAGATAGAAGAGTCCTGTTTTTGGCAAATGATACGTCTTTTTTCCTTTTAGGTCCCATTTAAAGCACGAGAAATTCAATTCACCGTAAAGAACTTTTACCGGTGAAAATAGAAAATTTCCGAGTTTCACCCCGATTTTTCAGCATAACTGATTACGCGTGTAAGGATTTTGATTGCAGAACTTTCAAACGAAGGATGACATATTGAACTAAAATATGTCGGTACAGAATTGTAATCCTTTCAATGACTCTGCAGATATCGACAGTTTAATGTGATAAATTGATGTCGAGAAATTTAATTTTAATTATCTTTCGTACGAAAATGCTCAGTTTTTTTTGTATGATAGAAATTTGGATAGTTTATTTAAACTTTCACACATTTTTTGCATATATTCCCTTCGCTAATATGGAAATTACCAGCTTATAACTTCGGAGGTTAGCATCAGTCTCAGCTATGTTTATATATTCTGGTGGCCCATGTTTTCACCTTTAATTTGTGGGAATTCAAATTCACTTGCGGGACACATGTTCCTTTATATGGCCCTTATGTCCCTCATAAACATTTAAAATTGCGTTTTGAAGGCGCGTTCGAGCAAAAAACCGTAATTTGTAAAACATTTTCGCAAAAATGATGGTACTACTCTAAATTAAAATTCACAGGCGTAATTATATTTACTAACTGATTGAACTATTGGGTGTACAACTTAATAACCGGAATTTGACGCTAGATGTCCGTACTAACAAATATCGTGAAAGCTCGAACTTTATATTTATGTCGTTTTGAAGGTACATTTGACAGCTATCAAAATTAGTCAACAAAACGATTTTATCTTGTGTGCAACATTATTATTTTTCACGATGAATAACTTCGAAAATTGGAGAAAAAGATAGCATTTGCGGGAGGTTCTGTTGGGTCATTTTTTGCAAAGAAAACTGCTGCGGAAAGTCATCGTTTGCTTGTAGACGTTTATGACGACGATGCTTTAGTGAAAACACAGTATTTTGAATGGTTTCAACACTTCAAAAGTGCCGATTTTGACATCAAAGACAAAGAACGCCCAGGACAGCCAAAAAAGTTTGAAGACGAAGAATTGGAGACGCTATTCGATGAGGATTCGTGTCAAATGCAAGACGCACTTGCCAAATCATTGGGAGTGACTCAGCAAGCCATTTCGAAACGTTTGAAAGCCGCCGGATACATTCAGAAGCAAGGTTAATTGGGTCGCCTATGAGTTGAAGCCGAGAGACGTTGAACGGCGCTTCTGTATGTCTGAAATGCTGCTTGAGCACCATAAAAAGAAATCATTTTTGCATCGGATCGTTACTGCAGATGAAAAATGGCTCCATTATGACAATCCCAAGCACAAAAAGTAACACGTGAAGCCCGGCCAACCAGCCAAATCAACGGCGAAGCCAAATATCCATGGCGCCAAGGTTATGCTGTGTATTTGGTGGGATCAGAAGGGGCCGTTATATTATGAGTTGTTGAAATCGGGCCAGACAATCACAGGTGAACTGTACCGAACACAATTAATACGTTTGAAGGGTGCCATCATCGAAAAATGCTCGGAATATGCGACCAGACACGAGGCTATAATTTTTCATCATGACAACGCTCGAACGCATGTTGCAAGACCCGTGAAAAACTATTTGGAAAATAGTGGATGGGAAGTTTTGGCCCACCCGCCTCATAGTCCGGGCTTTGCTCCGTTTCACTTTCCTTTATTTCGCTCGATGCAAATCTCCCTCACCGGAATACGCTTCACTTCAGAGCAAGGCATCCGAAAATGGATAGATTCATAAATTGCCTGAAAGATGGGGAATGTTGTAGCTTCCAATGGACAATTCATTGAATAAAATATATTGTAAGATTTTTTCACAATAAAGCATCAAATTTCGCAAAAAAAAATTCCGGTTATTAAGTTGTACACCCGATAGAATGTACGAAAAATCAAAAAATGTCGTTTCCAGAAAAATACATTTGAAGAGATATGTAAGAAACTCGAAAGCATATTTTTTATTTTTAAAGTTTCAAATAAAAATTTCAATTCATATGTGCATAAAGGTCACGCTAGCGCGCCGCATGACCGAGAAAATCTTCAGTTAACCAATCATAGCATCAGGATGAATTGAAGTATTTGTTTGAATTGTGAGGAATGTTTTTCAATATTTCCGCTAAGAATTTCTAACTAATCCTGCAAATGCATTTTTCTCGAAACATTATTTTTTGATTTAGTGTACACTAGCTCAAAAGATTTGCTGCTAATTGTTTTTAAATTTACAGTAAGATTCTTCAAATAATTATACTCTACATGAACTAAAGGAGTAATACCATTATTAAAAAACAAATATTGCGTACATTTTTTAATATAAGGGACCACAGTGGGTATCAGTTTTTGGCCAAGATGCAGATGACTTTCCTCTCGGAGTCTGGTTTGAACAGACCTCAAATGCCCCTGCTTCACATATATAAAGATTCTTTTATATTTTCTTAAATATACTACTGTGACCAAAAAATGAGGTGACATTTGAATTTAAACTGCGCGCGTTGAAGGATTTGGAGAATTATTTTTTTTAGGTTGGTAGTACTGTCAGTGACATCTATGTCAAATTTACATGTCAAAATATTCATTAGTGTTTGAGATACGCGTCGTAGCCGGGATGGCCTTCAGTTCCGTCTTTGCTGCGGCTTGAATCTCCTCTATCGTATCAAAACGGTGTCCCCGGAGCGATCTTTTGAGCCTGCTGAACAGCCAGAAGTCGCACGACGCCAGATCAGGTGAATACGGTGGATGCGGAACGACATGGGTTGAGTTTTTGGCGAAATGATCACAAATTACGAGTGCAGTATGGGATGGTGCATTATCGTGGTGTAAAAACCAAGTATTGTCTGTCCACAATTCCGGCCTTTTTAGGCGGATAGCGTTACGCAAATGACGCATAACGTCGAAATAATATTCCTTGTTGACTGTTTGGCCCGGCGAAAGGAATTCATAATGCACAATACCACGATAATCGAAGAAGAGAAGAGGTTGATGGTCGCCCAGGACGCTCTTCGTCTTGGACACGTTCACGTCCGGCTTGGAACTCACTATACCACTTGTAAACATTTTATTAGACACAGCCTCATCACCAAAGGCTTTCTGCGCCATCCTCAACGTATCCGCAGCAGAAAATTGATTCCGCAAACAAAATTTAATGCAAATTCAACAAATTTCGACATCGCAAAAAACGAAAAGCTCACTTTTAGCAGCTCACAAAACGACGCGTATCTCTAACACTAATGAATATTTTGACATGTAAATTTGACATAAATGTCACTGACAGTACTACCAACCTAAAATAATTCTCCAAATTCTTCGACGCGCGCAGTTTAAAAACAAATGTCACATTATTTTTTGGACACAGTATACAGTTGCTAAGAGTTTCGATTAGCAAATCAAAAACTGCCTCCAGAATAATTTAATTTCTTTGATATAGGAAAAATCTTTGAACCCGAAGTGCTCCGGAAAATCTACGGCCCAGTGAAACTAGAAACCGCGTGGAGACTTCGTTACAAAGATGAGCAGCATGAACTTTTTGACGATCCACCTGTTTCCTCTTGCTCTAAGTTATGTAAATGTTAATGGGCGGGCCATGTAGAAAGAATGGAAAAAACCGGCTACGCAAAAGAATAGTAAAGGGTAGAACACAAAGTAGACGCCCAGCGGAAAGACCGCGGGCTCGATGGGAAGACAAGATAAAAGCTTGCAGCAAATTCTTGCTGGGAATGAACGACTGGCGGACAAGGTCAAGGAAACGTGATGATTGGGAGAGATTAATCTTGGAAGCCAAGGCCAAGCTTGGGCTGTCGCGGCATAGATGATAATGATATAGGAAAATCAAGGATTTCTTTCAGTTGAAGAGAATATAAAAATACATTTTCTGACAGCATATTCACCAAAGAAGAAAAACTACAAGTTATACCCTCCGTTCAAGCCTTGGCTACTCGGATTGGTTTTAAAATAGCCATTTTAGTAAAGAAAACAATTCTGAAATAGACAAAATATTTTAGGATCCATATTATTGAATTTGGCTATCCCAGAAATGTAGTCATACGAATACAGTGAAATGAAAGTCAACTACCGTCAGAAAAGTTACATTTTTCTTTCTAAATAACGCAAATCTTACTTTCTGGATATTTGATTGAGCTCAGAAGTAACGCAGGGCCAGATAATGTATCATTTTATTGACCTCTTGGCAATTTCCATTTCAAACTCCTTGTATCGACTAAATGAACCAGTGGGTTTATGCATTTTACGTTGATACCATGCCATGCCACTAGACTTATACAATATTATTGCAACTATGAAAGGATTCACAGGTAATGCTATTATTCCTTGTCAGGGTGCGTCCTGGATGTATGCGTTCAAGCCGTAAATACAAGTTCATCATTTCATGGTATCGTAAGCTTAATCACACACTCACAAAAAATGAAATACAATGTGAGTACGCATAAACGCGAAACAAAAACAAATGCCTTATAATTTTTTTTTATAATCATTGCCTCTTATTAAGATTTACCCATTCCCACTTGGCAAACCATGCCGCCCGGTAAATTTGTCTAGTGTCCAAGAAACAATTTTTTAATTTTTGCTCAAAACAGAGAAATAAGTACTTGACAATCCAAAACACAAGAATGTAGCTAAGGTCCCTGGCAAAATAGACGTGTTTACTGGGTGAAATGACATGGTGACGAAAATATTTCGCTCGCCTTTCTTGCCTAGCTCAGCAATAGCAACAATCTCTCAATGACAAAAAGAAAATAGCACGCAAATATAAAATAAATAAATAATATAATAAAAGAAAACAACCGCGAGGCAAAAATTAATAAAAAATCTAAATAAAAAGCTCAATCGTTCAAGTTTGAGACGTGTGACGTGTTATTTTTCGCTACTGCGGAGCTATCACTCGTCTTGGTTCGTATCTCAAAGAGAAATTCCAAGGCAATGCTCGAACGATACAAAAGTCCAAGTCACTTTGTATTTCATTTTTCAAATTTAGCTTATAAATTAGGGCTAGAGCTAGGCTCCTGCTTACTAAGAGTATGTGGAGTTGACTCTATCCTCCACTGAAAATTCTGCTGCTACGCTATGGCACACAGTACACTCTAAATACGCTCTAAAATGTATTGTTACTAAATTTATATATTAACAATAATTGCACTTGTTTCGAAGTCACCGTTCGATGAAACCATTCCAATGGAAATTTGTCTTGCAACAGTGTTGCAAGCTTTCATGAAAATACGCAGTGAATAAATAAGTCTGATCTATAGTGTCGGCCCGCGACTCATACAACTCGTTTCGAATTTGTATTGCCGTACGAGAGAACACTTGATTGCGACTTTATTCTTTCTCTTGATAACATTTGGCTATTTTTGCTGCACAAGCAACTCAACTCGCCTTCTTTTTAACGGCACCACAACACTCACTCCAAAATAAATCGAACTTGGGGCAACTTTTTTCTAAATTTTGTAATCATTAAAAGCCCCACAACCAATAATTTTATTCAGAAAACTAGTGGAGATTTTTCTAGCTTAAATTCGACTATTCAGAACCGGTTTTCGCACAAATAATTAAACACGCACTCAAATCGGCGAATCGGCTAAAGTTTCCACCAATTTTGCAGCTCTGAATTTGATTATTCGCTTGTTTCCGAGCAAGCTCGCAGATTTTGTGAATTTTTCAAAACCGTGACGTCTACGTCGATGGCATTTATCCAAATACAAAACTTCACCTATTCACTGCTAGCGCGTAAATTTGCACGACTCCGCAAAGTACCAACTTATCAAATGCATCGCAACAATTCACATCGCGGCGTGGCAACGTTTGCGAGCACGCAAATTTTAATTCGGATTAAATCTCCGGGTCACTACAGTTTCTTCTTGCTCTTTAACGTTCAGGAGGCTCAATTTTTCGAAAATTTCCTAGTTGCGAATTTCGCGGCCTCGCGGATGTGCAAATTATATAATAAATTCGACATTTCAACAAATACAAAACACGGCCTCTCTTTTGTCCGTCCGCGCCAAAACAATAATCACCAATTAGCTAGAGATATTAAAGTCGCGATTTTCCAGCGATGGCAGTTCTATTTTCTCAAGACGGCGATAGTGGAACCGCGGCGTTAAACTACCAGTAAAAGTAACTTCGTATTCATGTTATAGGCGGATACTGAGACTCTGAAAACTCTGTAGTCGCAATGCTTAAGGTCGTGAGTAGCTTTTACTACATTTTCGACGCTCCCCTCAAACTGCACAGAGCCACTGTCGGACTCATATTAGAGACAGTTTTCCTTCTCCTTCCCACTGTCTAGTGTCGCGCTCGGAGTACAACCTGGGGCCGACGATATCGCGAAAGCACTGCTTCACATCGTGCTTTTGCAATAACATTGAGTAATTTATTACTGCCAAGCTTGATTTCAAGCTCGCCATCCAATTGTATCCACGCTTCACGCACATACCTACTTCATTTGCCACGAACTCAGCTTGAAGCAGCGAAGAACAGCTAGCAAGCAAACGTCGACAAGCATGTCCGACGGTAGAATGGTTTCAATGCGAGTCCAAGCCAAAGCTTCCACCCGCCACCCAAACAACTGCTCCACTCAAAGCTTGAAGAAAATACCCCGAGTGGGGTGGAAAACACGCTCCCAACGAAAGCAGCCAAACGCCTGTGCAATACCTGGTAATCATTGTCGAAGGTCGTGGCCACTACACCATGAATGAAAGACATTTTCTGATAAGATATGTACTCGTACTCGTATATTGGATCTAATAGAAAATCTGCTTAGCGTTTATGCATTGAAACCGACACCAGAATCCAACGGCGATTTCTCCGAAATTTCCCTAAGCTAATATACGTATGCTTGTGAGGCGAAACAGCCCCTTTTGTTCATATCACGATAGAACATTCCTGTCAATTAACACGCTAACAAGACGTCTATGAGGAGCAGCGATACAGCAAAGAAATATTATATTGAACAATAATAATTCAGCAAGACTTGTAACTGCTTTGTGGATGTGAATGTACCCAGTCTGCACAACAATTGGCTCCATGTCAACATTCGAAGAATCTCAGTATACCACACCCTTAAGCATTCGTAAATTATTCAAATTATAACGAATTACGTCAAGAGGAGAGCCATGCAGTT
Organism: Odontomyia ornata; assembly: GCA_963969285.1. NCBI lineage: Eukaryota > Metazoa > Arthropoda > Insecta > Diptera > Stratiomyidae > Odontomyia > Odontomyia ornata. The sequence continues at coordinate 160,286,488 of OZ017741.1, forward strand.
ACATTACGTTCTCAACTTAGTTCTAAAAGGAGGTCTAAGCTTTGCTGCTTCTGTAAGCTTATGGAATGGTAAATAGTAGGATAAAAATCAGAAATCTTTAATGGGAACATGAACAACTCTAAAAAAGCTTGTCGGATAATAACTTCACTGGAGTTAATGGAAATCAAGAAAAGATATATGTACTCGTATATAGTAAGTGAAGGTAATACAAAGAGTTAAAAATTAAAATGAAGTTTCGTGGGGAGTTTTCGGGCATTTATCTATTGGGTTTTTTTTTCTCTTTGCGTGGCTTATACTCATATTATTATATACTATTTTAAAGATTAGACTTTAGGCTATCCTCAGTCAAAAACTTAGCGTCATTAGTAAGCAACAAGTTGGTTATAAATAAACTTGAAAATGGTCAATCAAAAAGAGCATTATCGGCAAACATTTTTGTTTTACTTCCGAAAGGGCCAAAATGAGGTGCAAGCTCGAAAGAGATTGTGTGAAGTTTATGGTGAGGACTGCCTTACTGAACGCCAGTGCCAGCGTTGGTTTGCTCGCTTTCGGTTTGGAAATTTTAATGTGCAAGATGCACCACATACTGGTCATCCAACTACTACTGATAACGACAAAATAAAGGTCTTTATCGAAAATAACTGGCACATGACAACTCGAGAGATAGCAGAGAAGCTCGACATATCGAGTTCAATCGTTTACTTTCACTTACAACAGCTTGGTTACGTAAAAAAACTCGATGTTTGGGTTCCTCACGAATCAAAGGAAATTTACCTTACCAAACGCATTAACATATGCGATTCCTTGCTGAATCGTAACCAAAACGATCCATATCTTAAAAAGAATCATAACGGGTAATGAAAAATGGATTATTTACGATAACAAGTCTGAAAACGATCATGAACCAAGCAAGATGAGCCCCCGCAATCAACATCCAAAGCCAATATTCACCAAAAGAAGATTATGCTTTCTGTGTGGTGGGACGACAAGGGTACAGTCTACTTATAGCTGCTTTCAAGAGACCAATCTTTTGATTCGAATGTCTACTGTCGTCAACTACAGAAATTGAACGAAGAAATCAAGAAAAAAACGCCCTGAACTAACCCATCGCAAAGGCGTGATAGTGATAGCGCCAAAACCCACACCTCTTTGATAACCTGTCAAAAATTAATGGAGCTTTATTAGGAACTGATGCCGCAACCACCCATCAGAGTATCATTTGTTTCGCTCCCTTCAAAACTATTTGAATGGTAAATTTTTCGATTCCGATCAGGCTGTTATTAGTTATAAGTTGGACCATTTCTTCGCTTCTAAAAACCAAGGAACGTGGAATTTTTTCAGCTTACCGAAAGATGGCAATAGGTGATCCAACAAAATGGTCAATTTATCATTGATAAATGTTTGTTGTCAATATAAATAAATTCACTTCGAAAAACATGAAAAAAGAAATTAATTATCGAACAACCCAATTTATGATTTTATTAATATTTTGATATAAATAAATTTACTTCGAAAAACATGAAAATAAAACGACATTAATTATCGAACGACCTAATAAAAGGTTATCCAGTAAGAGGTGTTATTTTGAATAGCCCGCTATTTCGGTAGATGTCACTTTTGAAGCTGTCATTTTTTGACAACTACGCTATTAATAAAAATGGAACGATACAGGCTTCAACAACGAATTGAAATTATTCAAATTCACTATAAAAATGGTGGCAGAGGCAGTTCGTAAAATTCGAACATTTTTGGGTCGTCGTGAAGCACCTTGTCGGGCCGCAATACAGAAAATCAGCCGTGCACGTCACCCAAGAACAGCCGAGAATATTGCAGCTGTAGCCGAAAGTGTTGAAGAAAACTCAGGTTTGTCCGTTCCTCGTCGTTCTTTGGAATTAGGCATTCCACAAACGTCATTACACCGTATTTTGCATAAAGATTTGGGTCTTAAGGCTTATAAAGTTCAGTTAACACTAGAACTCAAGCGGGTCGATCATCAACAAGGTCGTGTTTTTGCTGATTGGGTCCTTGAAATGCATGAAAATGATCCGAAATTCCATCGAAAAATCATCATGAGTGATGAGGCCCATTTCCACCACGGTGGCTTCATCAACAAGCAAAATTGTCGCATCTGGGGCTCGGAAAACCCAAGAGTTATTGTTGAAAAGCCTCTCTATCCTCAACGTGTGACTTGTTGGTGCGGTTTATGGTCCGGCGCAGTCATTGGACCTTACTTTTTCGAAAATGAGGCAGGAGCAACAGTTACGGTGAATGGATTGCGCTATCGAGAGATGATTAATGATTTTTTATGGCCGGAATTGGATGGTATTGATCTGGACAACGTTTACGCTACGTGCCAAACAAGCAACGAAACCATTGATCTCGGGAAAAATTTCCGGACCGTGTTATCTCTCGAAGAGATGATCACAATTGGCCACCGAGGTCTTGTGATTTTCACCTTGCGACTTCTTCCTTTGGGGCCACGTGAAAGAGAAGGTCTACGCCAATAGCCCAGCGTCTATTCAAGACCTCAAAGATGGAATACGTGAGGCTATCGAGGACAGAGGGCAGCCACTTTGCGATTTGGTTATGGAAAATTTCAGGAAAAGGGTATGGTCCTGTAAGCGTGGTCGTGGTGGTCATTTGCCTAATGTTATTTTCCACTATTAACGGCATACCTTCCTCTTTATAATGAAATAAACATCCGATCATTTATATTAAAAAATGGCATTTTCCTCTTAATATCAAAATAACACCTCTTATTGGAAATAACGCCGGTTCTTCTTATTGTACGCTCAATAGAATTTACATAATTTTATTTCGTTTGAGATTAATTTAATAAGCTCAAAATCGATACATATTTTCCCGGTAAACTTTTTTAGGGTTTTGTACTAAAATACAAAACCCTTTTTAAAATCGGTACCTGTGTCCGTTCGTCCATCTGTATGTCACAGCAGTTTTTCTCTGAAACTATAGAAGCTACAGCCATGAAACTTTGTGGGAAGGTCGGAAGTTATGACATTTGGAAAGTTTTGGAACGAGATTTTTTTCAAAGAGTTTTAAGGCGGTCTCCCCAGATAGGAGTGACCCTCAAAAAAAAATTGTTTCCATCAAAGGTGGTCAAGCGGGGTATCATATGAAAGGTTTCAATGAGATCTTTTTTGCTGAAAATTACTTCATCAGTATGAAGGGAGGCAGGAGAAGGGGAAATGTACGAAATTAAGGCGCACCCGTCATCGCGATTGGAGACCTTTCATCCGAAAAATCAGTAAAAAATTATGAGTGCAGAGCACTACAGCAACAAATACGTCAGAAGTCGAAATTCAGTCAACTTTGTCAGTAATAGTATGATTTATCAATGTTACACTTTCTTGAATAAAATCGTGAGGGCACTCTCAAAATGGATAAAATTCAATATGTAAATGTCAATTTACAAGTTTAATTATCACTGGGAATTTCAAAAAGATCGAATCGTATTTAACAGAGTTATGGGGGTTTAAATTTTCCTGTATTACAACAGCAACTGCAAATGGCTATGGGGAAATATGCACTTCCAATCAACTCAGACACTACGAGTTTGCTAGGGTTTGCATGACCGTTTCTGGAATCATGATGAATTATTTTGAGAATTTGTTCGACGGGTGACATCCGTAATCGTAAAGCAAAATGGCGGCCACATCAAATGAGAATATTGCATAAAATTGTGTAAATTTTCGCGATTACAACATTTAAAGTACAAGCTATTAACACTTGATTGAACGTATTAATGAATAACTGAAGATGAGCAGCTAAAAATAAATAAATCTTCATACGGAAAGGAAACGAATTTCAATATTTCTAGACATCAATGTTGTAAAATATTTCTAAAATGTTCATCAAATCCCTTACACATTTGTAGTGTTTGGGCCCGTTTGGGAACATGTATTTACACAGTATCCTGTGTAATTGTTATTTCAATTTTTAAATCAATCGTCTACAACTTTGCTGCTACGGCTTGATTAACCTGAAGTTTTCAGAAAGCGTTTTACTTCAGGAAATTGAGACATAAATCTTAAGCAAATTTAAGAGGCGTCCTTGTTCGATTTTATGAATGAAAACGTCAAACCATAAAAATTAGCAAAGTAGGTCGAATTTTAACTTCTGAGGTATTTGTTAGCCTTTTCGTCATAAAGACCTACTTTCGTGATTTTTTTCAGATTTTCCTGTTCAAAGATGTCTAATCGCAAGGGGGCAGGACACCAATTTTTCATACATTTCCCCTTACTCTGCACCCCTCCTTCCAGATGCCTCTTGTTTACGACTTTTTTGAAAAGTTATCAACAAAGCCTTTTATTTGACACCCATATTGGCTACCTTTGGTAAAAAAAATGTCACTCCTTTATATATAGGGAGATCCCCCTTAAATAACTTAAAATATTTTTTTTGCACTGGAACTTTTGAGGGGGCACCACTTTTTACCTATGTAGAAAGTTTCATCACTCTAGTTTATATGGTTTGTCAGAAAACTTGCTCTGGCGCACGGATAGACAGAGGGATGGATAGATGGTCGTGATTTTAGTAGGGTATTGTATAAATATATTAAAATACTATAAAAATGGTCTGTTGTATAAATATTTAATTTTGGATTTTTTTTAATGTTTGTGTCTTCGGGTCTCATCAATTAATGCACCAAATCTCTTTCAGGTCGGAGTTTTACTCTAGACAGAGCAAAAGTATTGAATTTTTAGTGAAAATGGCAGCTGGAAATATTAGGTTTGTTTATTTTTGATCCGATTTTGATTGAAAATAGCACAGTTATCCATAACCCGAAGTTTCATTAAAACCCTTCGGAAAATGTGGCCGCTCGAGGGCCACAAAAATTTGAAAAAATTGTATTATTGACCCACCGCCATTTGAAATTTGCACATAAATGCTCACCATAATGACAAAATCTTTGGATCTAAATATTTTCTATCTTGGAACTAAGTTTCTTTTAGAAGCCTTTAAAATTTAAAGCTTCAACTAGCTGCCATTTTGTATTTTAAGACCTGACCTCTATTTTTTTACAAAGTTTTTTAGATACTTATAGTTTTTATCAAACACTGAATTGCATCAATATCGGTTGAAAAGTTTCGTAGCAACTATAAAAACAAATTTTTGCACCACCATATTGTTTCAGACGCACCGACTTTGGACTTTTTATTGTGAGATTCATCACATAGTTCAATGAATCTCTTACCAAATTTCATCCAAATCGGAGCTACGCTTTGGTCAGAACAGAAATCACGATTCTTCGCGTAAAAAGACCGCCATTTTTTTGTAATGTAATGTACAATGACAATAATAAGATAATCTGATGATTGTCAAACGTCATCTCATATATTCAATACGGCGGGGTCTTGGGCTAAATATTGAGCAAAATTAAGCAGTGCCATAATTTATTCATTTAGCAATATAAATTAAATGTGAAAATGTAAGCAATTAAATGTGAAGTGAAATAAACTACTGTTAGGTTAAGTTAGTATATAAAACGAAAAAAATCTTCACAAAATCCTCATTTTGTCGAATACGCTGGTCTTTTTCATTTGACAGATTGCGTAAGTATAATATATCCCTTTCCTAAGGGCGTGCAAACGCTCGCATGGGATTCTTTCTCCGTTAAAGTAGATGCAGACTTGTGTATGCATCCTACAAGTCGCGAATAATTGCATAATTTAAAGGAAAAAATAATAATAATAATAACATTTCTCTAAGTCGGAAACAAACAAAAAGGCGTTTTACACATGTGCTTGTTTTCACGTAACGCGACCGTTTCACCCTCACTATTATTCCTCGCAATAGAAATTAAAAAAAAATGTAAATAAAAATTTCGCTACAAGACAATGACTGGAGTTTCCTGCGAAGTCGTATCGCTACATTGTTTTAGCTCTGCCGATTTAGCTGGTTAAATAACTTAACCGATATATTTACCCAATAGAACTTTTCTGAAAATTTAATGAAAATTGGATCAAAATTGCGACCTCTAGTGTGGTCACAAATTTCGTTACATTCCAGAGATATATATATATATATATATATATATATATATATATATATATATATATATATATATATATATATATATACATATATATATATATATATATATACATATATATATATATATATATATATATATATATATATATATATATATATATACATATATATATATATATATATATATATATATATATATATATATATATATATATATACATATATATATATATATATATATATATAGATATATATATATATATATATATATATATATATATATATATATATATATATATATATTGTTACAAGTACAAATAATTACATGTACAAATAATTCTGCGAGCTACTGTCGCAATTGTTTTCATCATCATTGGGAACGTCAACAAATGAATTTACTCGAACCCACGAGAACACAACAAGCATGATCAACATCTGCAAGTGACGTCACTCCATTCATTAATTTCCTCGAACCTACCAGGTACCTCTCGGTAGAACATTCGCCAATGTACGAGAAATGGGTGAATAGGTAGAGACCCTATATAAAGGCGAGCTGAATGAATGGGGGGATCATCATTCATTCGACCGCGATAAAAACTTGCGATAGTGTGTGGAAAGCGAATTGAAAAGCGAACAAGTAATAGTGAGTTGATTTTGAGAAGACAATTGCGATATAAATTTATGGACAAGTGTAAAGTAGAATTTTAATAGTGACAATTAAAATTAGTGAAAGTGTTAACTGATTATTGTGCATTTTAATTAATTAAATAAACTCTTTTAATTTAAATTAAAAGACATTGCGTTTTCACTTTCCCGGAACGTTAAAATTATAGGCCGCGAACCAATAACACGCGACAATGGTGTCAAGAAGTGCGAAAGAAAAATTTTGAAAGTGAAAATTTGAACATTTTTATAGTGCACAATAGTAAAATTTAAAGAAACATTAAAAATGCCACGAAGCTTAAACTTAAAAATTAATGAATTGACCATATCGGAGCTCAAGGAGGAGTTTGAACAGCGGAATCTGGCCACACAAGGTACAAAGGCCATACTGATTGCACGCTTGCGTGACGCGATCGAGTCGGAAGGCGTGAATCTGGAATCGGGTGAGCTCTCAGATGCGGAAAAAGGCGCAGAAGGTGGAGAAGTAGAAACACCAAAATCAAAGGAGCCAGAAAATGCGCTGATGCAAATGTTAATGCTGATGTCATCCAGTCTGACTGCGAGGCTAGATGAACAGTCATCCAGTTTAACTGCGAAGCTAAGTGAACAGTCATCCAATTTAACTACGAAGCTTGATGAACAATCAGCGAAGTTAAATGAACAATCATCGAAGTTAAATGAACAATCAGTGAAGCTGGACCAACAAGCGATCGAAATCAAGGCAGACATCAAGGCAGACATCACACAGAAGCTGGAGAAACAGTCAACCGAAATAAAAGCGGAGCTCGGTCATCTGAACAAACAAATTAAAGGCGTCGAGGAAAAGGTTGACCAGGTCGAGGAAAAGGTTTACCAGGTCGAGGAGAAGGTCAGCCAGGTCGAGGGAAAGGTCAGCCAGGTCGAAGAGAGAATAAACCATGAGATGGAAAAAGTGAAAAAACAATTGGAAGCAGCGAAGGCAGTAGTAACCGCCTCACCAGTCCCGCTTATAACCGCAGCGCAAAGCTCATCTAGAAATGTGCAAGCACCAATATTCGATGGGCAAACGGTCTGGACTATTTACAAAATCCAGTTTGAAGCAGCTGCTAAGATAAATCACTGGAATGAGCAGGAACGAGCAACTGCGTTAATTCTTGCTCTAAGAGGCCCAGCTGCCGAGCTTTTGCAGACTATCCCCGTTGAGCTGCATTCAAACCCGGTTGCTACAATGAATGCGCTCGACATGCGTTATGGAGACGATCATCTGAAGCAGATTCACCGGGCACAGCTACGACATCGGATGCAGAAGTCTGGCGAAACCTTGCAGCAGCTAGCACAAGACATTGAGCGACTGGCACTTTTGGCTTACCCAGCGTACGACCCAGAACATCGAGATGACGTAGCAGCAGAAGCATTCATCAGCGCCTTGAAGGACAAGGAATTGCAACAAGCCGTGCGGTTAGCTCAAAAGCAAACAGTCAAGGATGCATTGGCTTATAGTTTAAATTTTGAGGCAGCCAAAAATGTGACCCATACCACTGCCCGGGTTCGCGAGGTAGTGGCAGATAATTGCAGGTGTGAGCGCGTGGGGATTGAGCGAGAGCTGCAGGTGAATGGTGCGCCTAGATGTTGGAATTGCGGGGAAAAAGGGCACCTGCAAAGAGACTGCAAGAAGGGAAGAAGACCGAGCTATTGTCCAGGGTGGTGGAGATCCAGACCGTGTCAGGAGCCTAGAATGGAGGCCCATCAAACTGCAAGGGCCAACTTCGTGGGGCGAACGTTGGCTAGGAGTATCGACATCCCCAGCACCGTGCCAAGGCAACATCGTGGAGAAGCAGACAGATGCCTTCCTGGTCAAGTTGATGAAGAACATTGCACCCTAACAAACGACACTGGTACAACCCGATCGACGATCCGACCAGACCTAGTGAGGCCCCAACTGCTTCACAAGGGCAGAGTTCATGGAAATGCTGACGCCCTATCTCG
>OZ017741.1:160300130-160457630 GCA_963969285.1 Odontomyia ornata
CGTCGCTATTTTGAAACTAGGATATACTTGTAGATCAATGGTTGAAGTATTGTTTCTATAGGACTCGTTTCTATTTTTGAATTAGCACTACAGCCCCTTTCGGGCCTTCGCTCAAAGATAAGATATCTTCATCGAATATATCGACACTCGAGAAGGTGATAAGGTCAGTTGATCTGTCCACCCAGCTGAAATTTTTTAAGGGTTCACTCCCATATATAAAAACTTTATAAATTTTTTTTTATACTGGAACTTTGGGAGAGATTGCGTTTTTGATTGATTCACGCAGTTTCATTGCTGTAGCTGGCGTATTTTCCGTGAAAAAATGCTGGGACGCACGGACGGACGGGCAGGACCCAAACAAGCCGCGAAACCAATTGGGTTTTGTAAAAATAGTTTAAACATGGCTTTAAAACAACACTCGAGAAAAATAACTCAGGCCTAAAATGGTCAACTCTATCAATGAGGACCGTTTACCGCTATTCGCGTTCCGAAATTGGAGGACGTGGTCGGTGGACAGCTGGTAGCTGGAGGTGCTGTAGATAGGAAGCAGAGGTCTGAAGGTCTATAGCAGTACGAAGAAGAAGAAGACGTTGTAAAATAAGCTTAATTAGACCAAGATAGTAAATATTTTTTTTTGTTCAGCAAAATATAATTCAAATATGGTCCAAAAATATGAACAGTAAATAATAACTAATCATTACTTTTGACGAGCAGTTGTTTGCACTAATCAATAGAGGGCACTTATTCAATCAAGTGCGTTGATGCATAGATTTCAGTTTCAGTGAAAGTAGTCAACTATTTTTGTCAGTGAAGATTGACTTAGAATTTGATTAGATCATGCCATGCAATTTTTAAATGAATGAGTTATAACCAAGATGCACACAGACAGAATATTAAATGATGCGTGTAAGTATGTACTCTAAACTAAGCTATTTCTATTAGATACTATCTATTTTTAAGCTTTTGTGCAAAAATACAAAACCTATTGAAATCACGACATGAGCCCGTCTGTATGTCACAGCAGTTTTTCTCTAAAACCATGGAAGCTACTGCTACAAACTTTCTGGAAAGCCCAGAAGTAGTGCCTTCTTTAATATTTTGGGTAAAAAACAAACCCTGAGAGTTTTAAGGGGTCTCCCTATATAGAAGTAACTCTTTCAATATTTTTTCATCTTAGGTAATCGAGTGGGGCGTCACATTAAATGCCTTGATGAGATCTTTCCAAAACAGGGCTTAAAATTACCTAATTAGTGTGAAATAGGGTAGAAGAGAAGGAAATGTATGACATTTTTGCAAAAATTTAGCTGATACAAACATCAAATTTGGCAGAGGATGTCCTCTTGAAACTTTGGGTTAAAAAAAACAACAACAAAGACAAGAGATCTTCCGTATATAAGTTCTCCATATATACGGGGAGTGAAACTTAAAAAACAAAAAATTGCCACAGATGTCAAATCAAATGAAAGGACTTGGCAAGAAATTTTCAAAGCAGACCTTAAAAAAGTGTTATTAGCATCGAGAGAAGCAATGGAAGGGGAAACTTCAGAATAATTCGCATCCCCCTTTCGCGTTTGGACATCTGTGATCCAATAAATCTAAAAAAAAATAAGAAGGTAGTTCTCTATAAGTATTACGAGAGTAAATACCGTAGAAGTCAAAGTACGGTAAATTTTATTGATAATAGTCGGATTTATCGATTTCATATTTTCGCCAATAAAACCGTATGAGTATCCTTAAATTCGATGAAATTGCCTGTTTGGGTAGATGAATGTAAGTTTTTCCCATCCTGTAAGTTCGTCAAAATCTAAAAGTATTCTGCGAAGTTCAAGGTATTTGATTTTCATGTATTAAAGCAACAACAATCCTCCAATCCTGCTACCATATTGGCTTTCGCACAAATCAAATGCTATATTTTTTATCAGATATTCTTTAAAACTTACATTATTTAAGTCTCTGTTCATTACATAGTGTATGTACGAGGGCGATCCGATAAGTACTTAGCCTCATCGCCCGATGGCCCCACTATCGAAAGAGAGATTCACTACTGTATAGTACATTGTTGTAGATGGCTACTGTCAAAATTTCAGTCAAATCGGACTCAAAGTTCTGTTTTGACCGCGTGTGGAAGCGGACGTGTACGCGGATCTTAGAAAAATGGAGAAAGAGCAATATTGGTCGGTGTTTCTTATTTTTGGAAGGGAAATCGCGAAGCGAATCCAAGAGCGCTTGGATGCTGTGTACGCCGACTCTGCTCCTGTGATGGTGACCATAAAAAATTGGTTTAACGAGTTTCAACATAGTCGCACGGCGGTTTTTAATGAGCCACACCCAGCAGCTCCGAAAACGGCTAGAACGCAGAATAACGTGACAAAAATCCAAGAGATAACTGACAGTGGGCATCTCAAAAGGACGCGTGGGTCATATCCTAGATGAAATTTTGGGCATGAGCAACTTGTTTGCGCGATGAGTCCAACGTTTGCTCATTCCGGACAACAAACCCATTCGTGAGACCGCTTCAGAGCAGTATTTGACGCTGTTTAAGCGCAATCCGAAAAAATTTCTGCGTCGTTTCGTGTCCGTCGCCGAAACGTGGCTCCATTAATACACACCAGAAACCAAGGAGCAGTCGAAACAATTGACTTCACCCGGTGAACGTGCTCCGAAGAAGGCGAAGACTGTTCTATCGCCCGGAAAGGTGATGGCCAACGTTTTGTGAAGGGCAAATCAGTCACAGGGCTTTACTATGCAAAATTGCAGAAAAAGGCCCCGTTCGGCAAAAAAAAAAGTGCTCTTCCACCATGACAACGCACCGGGTTACACATCCGCCGTCGCCACGGTGCAGTGCGACTTCTTTCTGTTTCCAACCTTGAAAAAGTCACTCGCCGGGCAGAAATTTAAGTCGAATGAGGAGGTCATCGCCGCAATGGAGGCGTACTTTGCAGACCTCGAGAAAAAGTAGTTTTCAGACGGGTTCAAGAAGTTGGAGCATCCGTGGGTCAAGTGTATGGAGCTTAGAGGAGATTATGCTGAGAGAAAAATAGCCACATTTACAAAATTTTCGTTTTTTTTTTTGTAGGCTAAGTACGTATCGGAATGCCATCGTATGAAACACTGTAGCATAGTGGCGGCAACTTAACTTGAAGAAAAATAGGTTTTTTTTTAACATTTTATTTAATAGGCATATCTTCGAAGTATTTTTTGAATTTTTTTATTAGATACGTGGCGAAAGTATACTTCCGTCTACTGGACATATTTTATACTAGTTTCAACAGACTGATCATACCAGCACGATCGTTTCAGAAAACACAAAATAAGATTATTTCAAACACACATGGAAACGCTATAACATGAATTCCAACAAAATTAGTCAGCCAATTTTTATAGCCGCGAATTAAGTACAGTTGCGGAAATCAGGGACTTTGTTAACGTTTCTTTTAACACTCTCGATTATGGATCAACAAAATTTTTGGAAACGTATAGGAATATTTTTATGGCCCGAAATTCTTTCACTGAAATACATGTTGTAAATTCAAAAACTTCGAAGACCCTGTCAGAATTGAATTTAAAACAATACAGATTAATTCCAAATGAAAATTTACGAGTATTAGTTAGGACAGTTGTTTTATTATGCCGGGCTTGGTAGCACCTAACAGGATAAAGAATTACTGAAGAAATTGTTCTGCATGTCGCAAATATCTAAGCTAAGGCCGGAGCAGTCAGTTTCCATAATTAGCCTCGTTAAACTTCAGACTAAAACGCTTTACTGACAATAGAACTAATGTTTCTATTAAACAAAAGCCTCAAAGTCGAAATTCTGGAATTCGAAAATCGAGAATAGACTGCTATCAAATTGGCTGATGAGTCCATCGAACAAGTGTTCCCATCAATAACATCAATATGCTCCATCATTCGCCAGAAGGTGCCGGAAAGCTTTTAATGAACATTCTGGCAAACCACTTCGACTCATCGTCTCATCTTGCTATGTACTCACTGTATCTTAGCCGTTCATCGGATGTATCTTCTTCGCTTTAAAAGATGGAGCATGGGTGGCAGCACAATGGCGGCATGAGCTGAACATGCTGAAACGTTTCCGCCCGAAGCTCTCGGCGAAATATCAAAAGCTAAGATGACATTGAGCTAATAAATAAAGTTTAGTGATAAGAGCGATGGCGGCGTGACATTGATAAGCACGCCGACTATGATAAAATACAGAGTTTGTGGTGGATGTAAACAAGCGAATAAACCCGCTTTATTGCGCACTACTCGCGCCTTCCTCGCTCCCATTGCCTTGACGACCGGCTGCGGTGAGACACGGAATACCGACCTCGTATCGTTTGAAGACTATCATGTGTTGGGCCCCTGATTTTCCGAGTGGGCGTGCGAAAGACAAACTGAGAGCCGAGAGAGTCGTCGAGTGCCTTTCTAAAAAAATAACAAACTTCGCAGTTGTGAGCTTTTACAATGTTGCGGCATTTCGAATTTGTTTGACAGCTATCTTCGGCTGCTATTTCGATGCCAATTCGGAAGTTAATGAATTGCTTTGGATCCCCAATTGATCTTAACCCATTCTCAGAGCTTTGGGCAATCAATCAAAAGGCGGAAAATAATTTAATTCAAACTATGTATGTATATGGAGCGTGAATTTGCCTATCAATGCGGGGCAGCTACTGACCGAGAAAAATACTCTAGTACGAGTATTTTATTTACTTTAATATACTTTATTCCCGGAGAGATTTTAGTATACGACAGACATTTTCATACCGCATTTAATGACGAGATGTTGCAATCAGCAATTGCCACTTTGTAAGATGCATATCGCGTCAAGCAGCCTCAAGGTTACCCGGCAATTAACATTTCAATTGAAGACACTTAGCCCTGTAATTCGAGTCAGTTTAGACTACTGCCCTTATCATATTAATTTGTTGTTATTCTGCGTAGTTGTTAGGAATGTGCAGGCTATGTAAACGGACTCGATTCCGAGTGCAGGTTGTTTACAAATAAATCTTCCATTGGTAAACCATTCTGGTGAGGCGACATGGGAGCATTATGCCTGTGCAATTAGTTTTTAGTTTGCGCGGACATCGTGTTATCAGCACTGCACTTACAAAAAATATGTACTACTTTGTTTTGAAGGCAGAGCTTTGAGTCGCCATAGATTTCGTGAGAGATTTTGCGCTTTACATAGCTCCTACCGCTCTAAGCCTCAAAATACGAAATGCGTATTAAATTGAACTCGTTTTTGCCTCGCAGACAACTCGGTCATAGAATTATTGCTATTAAATAATTTTTTATACTTATGCAAATTATCGCTGCCCTGTCTAAGAACAAACTAACGACCGCAACGAAATAACAAGAAGTCGACGCTAGAAGCAATCGTTTCTTGTTTTTATTGATTCAGAATTTACATTTGCGCTTTCTGCGATCATTCTACAGCGAAGTAGAGTGAGATGAGGCAATTATAAATTGAAGTGATGGCAATATTTTGATATCATGTTACAACAGCAGTCTAGAACAATAATATTGTTCCACCTTTACTGTAGAATCGATTAGGTATAAATAAATTTTTTAAAGCAAACTTATTCAAATAAGGGTACGCTTCTATTTTGTGGTTAAATAATTTGGATGGACAGAAGTATGCTGCAGTAAGAAGGGTTTTGTACACCAATAGTTAATTAATTCAAGGAAAACAAAATTGATATGTGCATTCACCAAAAATTCTATTTGAAAAATCCATTACTATTCCATTTTAAGCAGGTGCCTTTGCGTTGCAGTTTTACTAATACAGTAGACTCTCGTTTATATGAACTAATTAATGCAAGGACAATTCATGTAAATGCGAAATTCATATAACTGGATAGAGCATTTGTCGAAGAGTTTAGCAATAGTTGATATGCAAAAATGTGTTGTTAGAATGATCTGGTAGTTGAATCATCTTATGAAATAAAAAAAAAAACACAAATTTAGGGTAAAATTCATTATTCTGGTTTGCAGTTTAACATATGTTAATCGTTTAATTTATTATTGCGAAAAGTAATGTGTAATTTTAGTCTGTTTTGTTTGGCCCAAGGTGTTCAGTACAGCTTTCTCTCTCAGTTTACGAAGACACGAAATGTCTTGCATATCAACGCTATTTTCATCGGCCCAATATAGAATTTTATTCAAACATTCAACTGCTTCTTTTGTTGATGAACGTTTAAACAGTGCTCGCTTGAGCCATCTTCAGAATGTGTTTCATCGCCATCGAGCGCATCACAGTGAACTTCATTGTTCAATGAAAGCACATCACCAAATGATGACCGCTCCTTAAAAATGAAACTTAGCTTTGTTTATAAAACAACGTTTTTAATTTACACTAGGATTCAATCCATTCTGCAAGATTTTAAGTTGGAGAATCACGTTCATCTCTTGGTCATGCGCTTGCTCCATGAAGGTTGACAGTGGTAAGTCATCTTCCGAATCAAATTCATCTTTGTTGTCGTGGGCAAGTAAAATTTTACGCCAACATTGCACAACCATACGAGGCGTAATCTTATCCCAAGCTGCTGCCAAATATATTGCAGCATCCTTTAAAGTAACAGCTTTAAGATGCTCATGTACGCTTAATTTTGGATTGGCGACTATCATAGACAGTAGGCTTGTTCTGTAATACAACTTCGTCAACCTGATTACATTCAGATCCATCGGTTGGATAAGAGCTGTAACGTTGGGAGGCAAATACATTGCAATGATGTTACAATCATCACTACGTAGCTCTTCAACTGGAGGATGGCTAGGAGCGTTATCCAATAGTAACAAGGCATTTGGCGGAAAATTAGCGTTTCGTAAATGTTGCCTTACCTGAAAGTGTATGTAATGTATAAAAAACCGGAATAAAATTCTTGAAGAGTTTCATGTTACGTGTGGAAAAAAGGAGTTTTGAAACCAATTCAAAAATATGGTTGTGTTCATCCACGCAGACTTGGAATGTTTGTATTCCACAGGAATATCAAAATTTTTGAACGAACGTG
This sequence comes from Odontomyia ornata, assembly GCA_963969285.1. Lineage (NCBI taxonomy): Eukaryota > Metazoa > Arthropoda > Insecta > Diptera > Stratiomyidae > Odontomyia > Odontomyia ornata. The sequence continues at coordinate 160,307,138 of OZ017741.1, forward strand.
GATTTTTAGTTTTGCCAATCATTAGAGGCTTCAATTTGTGAGAACCTGTTGCATTAGTGCATGCCAAAAAAGTTACTCGTTCTTTACAAAGCTTTCTTCCGGGAGCATTCCTTTCGTTATGTGACACATAAGTTTTATCGGGGAGCAACTTCCAGTAGAATCCCGTCTCATCAGCATTATATATCTGCTCATTATGCAAATCTCGCTGCTGTATTATATGCTTCAACTTCTGCCGAACAGGTTCCACTAAGTCAGACTGCGAAGATAATTTTTCTCCGCAAATTTTCAAAAGCCTTATTCCATACCGTATTTTAAATTTTTGCATCCATCCTGGACTAGCATTGAATGAACACATGTTTGGGTATGTTTTATCGAAAAAATATTTGGCTTTCGCTTTTAATATTTCCCCATTCACGGGGATATTTTTCTCTCGCTGTTTAATGAACCACCTGTAGAGAAGTTCTTCCATCTTAGGAAATTCACCCTCTTGAATTCGCTTTTTCTTTCCTGGCCCACAGAAAGTTTTCACAATTGCAGATCTTATTTTGTTTATATTTTTGTTAAAACCACTGATTGTAGATTTCCCTACATTATATTTTTTTGCTAAAACTGTTGCTGACATGCTCTTTTCTAAGGCTTCTAAGATTGCAATTATCTTTTGCAATGGCAAACACACTTTTTTTTTCTTTGCACTTTCATTTTTTTGTTCACTTTAATTTTAATTTGACTTCCGATCTGAAACAAACGAATTCCACGACTGAACGGATAATGTACAGAAAGCCCTTTTACAGCGAAAAAAGTCACAAAGCCATCAAAGCCAAATGACGATCATTTTGAACAAGATTGAACGCGTACGAAAACGAAAGTTCATATAAGGGTTCGGCCACATTGCGATTTTACAGTCGTAACCAGCGATTTTTAACGCAAATACGAACACACTGCGACAAGATCTCCGAAGGAACTTCAGGCATGCGCAGAACTAATATGCTCATTTGAAGGTATGTCTTTGCCAGGAACACATGCGCTAACTCATTTCTGCGCTATGCAAGAAACTTCCATGCACGTCAGCGTCAAATGTCCAAATGATGTGCGCCTGCGCGAGTATCATAAAAACTACCTACTAAACTGGTTTTAGGATAAATCGCAAATTCCTGCGACTGCCGACCGGGAAAAAATTGTCGAAAATCGCAGTGTGCGGGCTTCCATTTAACCATGTGTAACTTGCGACAGAAGTGCGGCTAAATAGTCGTAGTCTGATGCATCCCTAAAAGAGTACTTTTTGAATTGAAAGTTCATTTAAGTGAATTTCCATATGAAAAGTTATGGGTTCGTATAACTGGAACATTCATACAAATGAGTGTACATATAAGTGAGAGCCTACTGTATTATTGACTGAACAATATTTGAAAAATATTCATCTTCCACTGAAAATTCTGAGATTTCATTAAAATTTTCAGTGTCGGTTTCGATAAATAGCCCATATAGGAAAAAACTCGTGTACTCTCCTAGTTGCAATAGCAGAAAATTAAAACGCGTATAACTTCCGCAGATATGATTCGATTTGTATGAAACTTGCAGAATGTAAGGATCTTACATTTGACCACCTTATTGAATTTAAGATTTTTTTGTTTTGAGAAAATATGAAATTTACAGATCATTGTATTATTGACAAAGTTGAACGAGCTTGAACTTCTATGGTATTAGTTGTCGTTATGCTTATAAAGAATTATCTTGATGATTCCTTCAGATTTTTTCAATCACAAGCGTCCGATCGCGAGAGGGGACAGGAATTTTTCCTTTCTCTGCACACCCTCAAGCAAATATTGCCATTTCATAGCCCAAATGATCTTGGATAAAAAAAAAATGTTTATAGTTCACCGCTTCCCCTATAGGAGAGGCTACCGTTAAGAACTTTCGAAAAAAATTTTGATACTCAAACTTTCAAGAGGCAATCACTTCTGATGTACATGCCAAGTTTGACGTTTGTACTCGTAGCTGCTGTAGGCAGGGAGAAAAACTGATGAGACACAATGACGGGCGAAATGACACAGGTCCCGATTTCAATGGAAAATGGAAGTTTATTAATTGAAAATTATGTTTTCAATCCATTAGAGATCTTTGTAACCATACAGGTATACCAAAACATTTAAGCGTGGGTCATTTTATTTTAACGTTTGGCGCCATTATTTTCGTAATTCACATTAGTTTAATGAGCTTTTATAACAAATTGATTTTAAGAGTAAACTTATCTCGAAAGTTTGATATTTTGTATGCACACAGAAATGTTATGTACAAAGTTTTATTATCAATACAATTATACTTCTGTGACCAAAAATTAAGATGACATTTGAATTTAAACTGCGCGCGTCGAAGGATTTGGAGAATTATTTTTTTTAGGTTGGTAGTACTGTCAGTGACATCTACGTCAAATTTACATGTCAAAATATTCATTAGAGTTTGAGAGCCGCGTCGTTTCCGGGATGGCCTTCCGTCTTCGCTGCGGCTTGAATCTCCTCTACCGTATCAAAACGGTGTCCCCGGAACTTGCTGAACAGCCAGAAGTCGCTCGGCGCCCGATCATGTGAATACGGTGGTTGCGCAACGATATGGGTGGAGGTTTTGGCGAAATGTCCAGTATGGGATTGATCATTATCGTGGTGTAAAAACCAAGAATTGTCTTTCCACAATTCCGGCCTTTTTAGGCGGATAGCGTTACGCAAACGACACATTACATTCAAATAATATTCCTTGTTGACTGTTTTCCCTGGCGGTAGGAGTTCATAATGCACAACACTATGCTAATCGAAGAAGAGAAGAGGTTGATGCTCGTCCAGGACGCTCTTCGTCTTCGACACGTTCACGGTCGGCTTGGAACTCACTTTATCACTTGTAAACATTTTTTTTACACATGGCCTCATCACCAAAGGCTTGCTGTACCATACTCAACGTATCCGCAGCAGAAAATTGATCCCGCAAACAAAATTTAATGCAAATTCAACAAACTTCGACATCGCTAAAAACGAAAAACTCACTTTTAGCAGCTTACAAAACGACGCGTATTTCAAACACTAATGAATATTTTGACATGCAAATTTGACATAGATGTCACTGACAGTACTACCAACCTAAAAAAAATTCTCCAAATCCTTCGACGCGCGCAGGTTAACACTCCAATACACGCGCGTCATCTCACAGATGACCAATTCTGTTCTCGTCATAAGTTTGATGGAGGGAGGGGAGCGTGGTCCCCCGCCCTAGTAATCCTCAAGCTCGCCTGGCTCGACAGTTCAGTTGCCGATGTGTGCGCGTCCAGTGCAGTTTGCGCGTGTTTCGGCCGAGAGAATCTCACAGATGACACGCGTGTAAAAATATAAGTTTTTCATAATGCCCGATTTCGGATTTCTACCTTTCACATTTTTAAGTCTTTTAAAAAAATATTTTTTACAAAGACCTACTAGTTTCGCGATCTGTCTGTCCGTCCGTCTGTCCGTGCGTCACAGCTGATTTCCTCAGAAACTATAGAAGCTAGAATGCTCAAACTTTGTGAAAAGGTCAAAAGTGATGGTCTCTCAAAAGTTAAGGCCTTAACGAAAATTTAAAAAATATTTAAGGGGGGTCCCCCCTAATAACGAATTGGCCCTTAAAAATTTTTTTTCGTCAAAGGTAGTCGAGTGGGGTACCAAATGAAAGGTCTTGATAAGAACTTTTAGAATCTGAAATAAAAAAATCATTTTATGAATTAGGGGGTCCAGGGAAAAGCAAAATGTACCCAAAATTTGTGTCAAAACCCCCCCCCCCCCTCGCGATTGGACACCTTTCAGCCGAAAAATCTGAAAATTATCACAAACGTGGACCTTTATGAGCACAAGGGCAACAAATACCTTAGAAATCGAAATTCGCTCTACTTTGTTAATAATAGTATGATGTGTAGATTTTACATTTTTGCCCATAAAATCAAAACCGTACCATTAAACTTCTTGGAATTTCGCAATTATATAGACTAACATAAGATATATATGTTCACAAAATTTAATTGAGATCGAATCATAATCAAGTGAGTTATAGCCATTTCAATTATATGGAATTACACCAAGAATAACACGTGTTTATGGTTGATATAGGGTTTTCCAATAAGAGTTGTTATTTTGATATTAAAAGGTAAATACTATTTTTAATACAAATGATCGAATGTTTATTTCATTATAAAGAAGAAGATATGCCGTTAATAGCAATAATTAACATTGAGGAAATAACCACTACGACACGCCTACAGGACCATATCCTCTTCATGAAATTTTCCATAACCAAATCGCAAAGTGGTTGCCCTATGTCCTCAATAGCCTCACGAATTTCATCTTTGAGATCTTGAATCGACGCTGGGCTATTGGGGTAGGCCTCCTCTATCACGTGGCTCCAAAGGAAGAAGCCGCAAGGTGTTAACTCAGAAGATCTATTCAAAATAACACCTCTTATTGGAAAATCCTATGTATATTTAAAATTGACTTAGGCACTTTTATTTTCTTTCAATTTTCATGAAAATTTAAGGAATAGTGTTAAACTTGAACATGTTCAATCGGCCGAGCATTCAGAAAAATCATTTAAGCTAGATTAAAATGGCGGCTGCACTGTGCTTATGAAAGAAACTGTGCATCTTTTGTATAAATTAGAACGATTTCATATCTAAGTATTGGATGAATAATTCAAGTTATCGATTCACGCCATAAGAAAACTTGTTTCTAACCCTAGGATGTTTACAAAGACCTTTTGGTAGGAGCACTCTCCTGCTTACTCAACTTGTTTTGTTACAATTTTCGATACCTTGTGATAATAATATTTTTTAGAAATGTGTATTTTCTACCTGATAGGCGCATGGTCATCTCACAGATGACACGCGTGTTTTCATGCTATTCACAATGAGAACATTTTTTTTCTTCAACCATTTTCGTTCAGATCAATGTTCTGGACTATTTTATTTTGTTTTTGGTATGTTTGTTGACTGAAAGTGTGTTTTATTTTTCATAGATTCAAAATGGCGACGAAGAAACTCTTTGATCTGAATAACCCTGATGACATCAACTCAGATACAAGCCAAAGTGATTCGGAAGCATCGACTGACTGTGATGACACTGAGCCTGTTTTTGTTTGTCACCATAAGAAGGGAAAAAAGGTAATTGATTCAATTACATGGAAAAAAACTCCCTTCCCCAGTAAGAAGAGAGGGACCCATAACTTACTAAAAGACTCCCTGGCCCGATCGGCCAAGGAAAGGGCACAGAAACATTTTTCGAATCATGGGCTTGCTTATTTGACGACAGCATGTTGGAAATTATTCTATCTTTCACAAACCAATATATCGAGGTCGTCCAACACAATTATTCACGACTTAGAGACGCTAAGAAGACAAACAAAACAGAGATCAAAGCGTTTATTGGCAGACTTATGGGCTAGTAATTGTTTTGAAATTGAGATATTCCGCCTCACCATGGGTATCAACAGATTCTGTTTCCTACTTATGGCTGTAAGATTCGATGACAGGCAAACCAGAGCAGAGCGAAAAGCACAAGATTGATAGAGAACTGTCAGGTGTGTTATCACGAGGGAGAAGATGTCACCATTGACGAGAAACTGGAGGGCTTTAGGGGTAGATGCAACTTCGTTCAATACATTCCCTCTAAGCCTGCAAAATACGGCATCAAAATTTTTGCAGCCGTAGATCCTGGCGTTTTTTACACGTGTAACATGGAGATCTACGCAGGCAAGCAACCTGAGGGCCCTTTCCAAGTCAGCAATAAAGCTGTGGATGTCGTTCAACGCATGGTTACCCCCCTCCGTAACTCAGGCCGTAATATCACTGCCTACAATTGGTTCAGCGACACTACTCTCCTTCACACTCTGTCAAGAAATTGTGGGCTATCGTACGTGGGGACTCTCAAAAAAAAAAAACCAAATGGCAAATCCCAAAAGAGATGAAAGATTTGAAAAACAGAGAAGCGTACTCAAGTATTTTTGCATTCAGTAAAAATGGAACTATTGCTTCATATGTAACTCATAATAAGAAAAAGAAAATGCTTTTGATATCTAGCATGCATACGGATAGAGCAATCGACGAAGAAAGTGGAGAGAAAGGAAAACCTGAGGTGATTACGTATTATAATCACCATAAAATTGGTGTGGACATGGTGGATAAAATGTCCGGTGCCTACAATTTCCAAAGATGGTGGTATTTTAACATACCCAGTTGATTTAAGCTATGTTTGTTAGATCTAAATTATTTACATTAAATTAACTCATCAAAAATTTTAAAAAGATTTTTGCAAAAAATTTCCTCGAACAAAATGTGTAATTTGCACACACTGAACAAATATCATGCATGCACATTGATTTGTATCAAATTTCCATATTTTATTCTAGGAAATTTTTTTCAAAAAACTTTTTTAAATTTTTAACGAGTTAACTCAATGTAAATAATTTAGATGTAACAAACGTAGCTTAAAGCAACTCGGTACGTTAAGTAGTTTCCGAGGTTTACTACATTTTTTAAAGAAAACATGCTATTTTGTTTCAATTTAATAACTTTTGCAAAAACTTTTTGCAAAATGTAATGAGTTGATTCAATATCCAAAGGTTTATACTGACTTCTGGCTAAAAATTTTTGCAAATATTTGTAACGTTTCTGAGATGAACGGCTGTAAAGTTTACCCAAATTTGCAGTTTTACTGGGGGCTGCGCCTTAATTATAGGCTTTATAACTTTCGCATTCTTTCTAATAAAGTATCAGCATTCTTAAACACAATTATATTTGTATTTGGGTACTTCTATGAAAGGTTCTCCTATTTGGTAAGTTTTATAAAGATCGAATCGTATTTATGGAAATTATAGCCATTTGAATATTTGCTGATTGCAACAACACAGGGTTTTCCTACTATATGGGCGTTGTATAGATCTAGACACTACAGTTTTTGATTGAATCTTCTCAAAACATAGATAACATAAATATTTTTAGATCCCTATCGGACAAAAATATTCGTTATACTCGTATTGTAACGAAATGGCGACGGTTAGAATGGATCTTTGAAAACATTTACACAGTTCTACAAACTCAATATTATTTTGTTGTCCTGGATATCTATGCATATTTCTAAGTTTTCAAGTACGCAGATTACGAATGTATTCATGGAAGTACTGAATTGGCTCTCGTTTTTATAATTTTGGCGTATTTTATATCTACAATAAAACAATTAACAGTTGAAGTGGATTCTTCAGAACATTGGCTACTAATAATTTTTTAGTTTCTACTCCAATTCGCTTTCTGTGCATTTCTTTCACGTATACAAAATTTACGTGACTATACCCCTTACTCCTCACATAATATAAAACGGCCGAGGTCTGAGTTATTTAAGAAGATCGGAGGACGTACGACGCATTTTGGTTGCAGAGCGCGAGTTATTAGTAAGTGTTTGGTTTCTAGTCAAAAGTAGTTTTCTGTGCATTTTCTTCATGCATACATACATAGTAGGGCATTCCGATAAGTACTTAGCCTCACCGCCCGATGGCATCACTATTGCTAGAAAGATTCACTATCGTGTAGTTCATTCTCGTAGACGGCTACTGTCAAAATTTCAGCCGAACCGAACTCGAAGTTTTGCTTTGACTGTGTGTCCACTGATCTTACAAAAATGGAGCAAGAGCAATATCGGTCGGTGATTCGATCCTTGTTTTTGGAAGGGAAATCGCACAGCCAAATCCTGCGATGGCGATCATAAAAAATTGGTTTAAAGAATTTCAACGTTTCTGCATGTCGGTTTTTGGTGAGCCACGCACAAGTGCCCCGAAAACGGCTACAACGGAGAATGACCGCCGATGAAGGTGCGCGAGATTGCTGAGATAGTAGGCATATCAAAGGACCGCATGGGTCATATCCTGCATGAAATTTGGGCATAAGAAACCAGTCGTCGCAGTGGGTGACGCATTTGCTCACTCCGGACAACAAACGCAACCGTGAGACCACTTCAGAGCAGTTTTTGACGCTGTTTAAGCGCAATCCGAAGGAGTTTCTGCGTCGTTTCGTGACCGCCGATGAAACATGGCTCCACTTTTACACACCTAAAACCAAAGAGCAGTCGAAACAATGGACTTCAGCCGGCGAACGTGCTCCGAAGAAGGCAAAGATTGTTTTATCGGCCGGAAAGGTGATGGCCACCGTTTTCTGGGATTCACAAGTGTGATCTGCATCGACTACCTGGAGAAGGGCAAAACGGTCACAGAGCGCTACTATGCCGAGTTATTGAGCCGATATGACGCCAAATTGCAAGAAAAAAAAGGCCACCTATGACACCGGCTCACACCTACCTACGAACTGCTACCCCATCCACCGTATTCTCCAGATTTGGCGCCGTGCGACTACTTATTGTTTCCAAACTTGAAAGAGTCACTTTCCGTGCAGAAATTTGAGTTGAATTGGGAGGTCATCGCCGTCACGGAGGCCTACTTTGCAGACCTTGAGAAAACGTAGTTTTCAGACGGATTAAAGAAGCATCGCTGGGTCAAGTGTATCGAGGTAAGAGGAGAAATAAATCACCACTTTACCAAACTCCTCGTTTTTTGTAGGCTAAGTACTTATCGTACCGCCCTCTTACATCACATAACCCCAACTCGAATATTTTACTTCTGATGAAACGATTCGAAACTCAGCTATTCGGCACGAGGTACATTTGGTAAGTTACAGTGTGAGAATTTACAGTTCGTTTTATATGTTGAATTTCGATTTTAATAGATTTTTTTCAGCTAAAACAGAAAAAAGGTAAATCTAGCCCAAATGATTTTCTGATATTTGTCTTTTATATCAAAAACGAAATATCACAAACTTTGGGAAAGATGTTTATCATTATTATTTGGGACTACATACTGAAAAGCTTGATAAGTCATGGGTCCCTCATAGGGTCTGTAAGTCATGTGTTGAGTCTTTACGTTAATTTAGATTCGACTCATTCAATAATCAAGTACAGAGTGCTCTTTTAACTTTTATATTGGTCTCCTTCATGTGAATCGTGCGGTGTTGCACGATTTCAACTCTAGGCTGACAGGCTCGATCATCGTAAGGTGGCTCGTCTCAAGACACACTATGATAGATTACTGGCTGCCTCGGTTTACCGTCTTCTTCACCATCGTCCGTGGATTCTTCTTCGTCGTTGACTTCAGGTCCCAAAGAGCGCCAAGGTTTAAGCCTTTCAACATGTTAGATAGATCGGAACGGCCGTTGATTTCGCTGACAATCCTCTAAGTCACCTATCAGATATCGGTAATAGTCAAACACTTGGTTAATGACGTATGGTCCATTGCATTTCGGTTGAAGATTTCGAGACTCACCCATTGCATGAGGTACATTTTTAATTCCCACCAAATCATTCATTGCGAACCGTTTTGTGGATTTTCGCTTTGAATTGAAGGGTTCCTTCCACTTTCGCTTTTCGTCGTTTATTCTCGGCATTATTTCATCATAATTGACATCGCTAGATTTAATGTCGTCCAAATCGTGCATTATTTCCAACAGTTTGTTGTTGGGGATAAGAACGCGTGGTCAATATTTAAACACAACCTCGTTCGGAGTATATCTAGTAGTGGAATTGTGAATTCAGTGCAAATTGAAGTTTAAGTAGATTTTGGTCCCACTTGCTGATATTTGGAGTAACACATAAATACGGAATTTCTCCAAAGATTGGACATTCGCTAGTACATCTAACTCGTGTGAATGGTACACCGACTGTAGAAGAAAACTTGCTTCAGCTCACCAGATCGTTCTACTTGTAATAACACTTTGGCCAGGCCTTTAGAGCTCACATCTGCGTGAACTTCATGATGCTTTTTATTTTCATACAAACACAACACTGGCTCACTGCAAAATTTCTCCTTAAGATTGTCAAGTCTCAAGTGAAAGGAACATCCTTCTTCAGTAGATTTGATATTGGCCGTGATATTTCAGCATACTTATAAATGTATTTGCGGAAAAACCTGTCATCTCCATAAATTGTCGAGCTTCTGTAACGTTCCCTGGTGAAGGGAAGTTTTTGCTAGCTGCCACCTTAACTTATTTCGGTTCTTAAAAACCGGCATTTCGATTGACGGAGCGTGATTCCAATCCCTCGGATGACTTGAAACACCAATTCTAGTTATCGGAGCCCTTCATCAAAACCCCTGCCTCGTATCAGCAAATCGAGAAAGAACACAACCAAAGTACTCAGTGGCAAGATGTGCGACACATCCGACATTGCTTGTTGGCAAATCGGTGGTCTATTCACTACTCTAAATGGCATCCGCATAAATTCAAAGAATCCATCGTGCGTTATAAAGGCAATATACATTCTTGATTCAAGTGGAATTTTAATCTGATAGTACCCTGACCTTAGGTCAAGGGTTGTGAAGACTGCAGGTCCGGCCAATCGCGCAAGCAGTTTGTCCACCACTGCCATCAAAAAAGGTCGCTTCACGGTGATACTGTTAACCACCCTGTAATCGAAGCACATTCTATCCTCCGAATTCGACTTCTTGATAACAACTACGGGAGGTGGATACGGAGATTCGCTAGGTTGTATAATGTTACTTTCTAGCAGCTCTTTAAGGATTTTCGTTACGCCAGGCCTTCTGCGATTCGGTTTGTGAAAAATCGGCTTATCCGAAGTAAGCTAAATTCTCAATTGCCCAAGAGAAAATTTTCCAATTCCAGAAATTGCTTCAGAAAAATCATCACGGAATCTTTCGAGTATTTTGTCTAGCTGTTGCTGTTCTTCTGTACTGAAAATGTTGTCAGCTTTTAACTCGATGCAAATCGGTCCGTGAAAAATCGGCTTATCGGAAGTAAGTTAAATTTTCAATTGCCCATTTTCTAATTCCTGAAAATGCCTCAGAAAAACAATCACTGAATCGTTCGCGTATTTCGTCTAGCTGTTGCTGTTCTCCTATACTGAAAATATTGTCAGTTTTTCCTAGTCTTCAATCTGGCAAATCCCATCTCCAATTATCAGCTGTAGCTTATGCGTTTTAAAATAATCAGCTACCAGTAACACAGCTGATGTCAACATGATCTCACCGACTGTATGGAAACTTTTATTGAAATTTCCGCCCATCGAACTTGAACTCACATATAATTTTGTCTGAGCAGCTATATGCGCCTCCTTTGAATTTCGAAAGCTTTAACATATACGTCGGCTCTATCATTCCAACGATCCAGCCAAAGATCTACACATTAACGATCGTGAACTACCCGAATCACACTTTCCGCCATCCAATTATTATCTCCTTTTCAATCAACATTGACGAACAAAACTCACTACCCACTGCATCGTTCACTTTCAACAGCAGCACAGAAGTATGAGGGTCATTCAACAAGTACTTAGCCTCACCGCCCGATGGCGCTGCTATTACAAAAGAAATTTACCATCGTGCAGTACTTTCTTTTAGTAGTCTACTTACAAAGTTTCAGTCAATTCCCTTCATGAGTTTTGTTTTGATAGCCTTTGGAAGCGAGCGTGTCGGTCGGTTGTACAAAAATGGAAATAGAACAATATCTTTCAGTGATTAGATTCTTCTTGTTTTTGGAAGGGAAAACGCGCAGCGAAATCAAACATCGCTTGGATGCTGTGTACGGTGACTCTTCTCCTTCGATGGCGACCGTCAAGAATTGGTTCAACGAGTTTGTTCGTGGCCGTACGTCGATTTTTGATGAGCCCCGCCCAGGTGCCCCGAAAACGGCTGCTACGGAGGAAAACGTTAAAAAAATTCACGATCTCGTGTTGGCAGACTGTCGATTGAAGGTTCGCGAGATAGCTGAGACTGTGGGCATAGCAGAAGGAACGGTGCATCATATTCTTCACGAAGAACTGGGCATGAGAAAGCTGTCGACGCGATGGGTGCCGCGTTTGCTCACACCGGAAAACAAACGCAACCGTGAGACCACATCGGCGACGTGTTTGGCGCTGTTTCAGCGCAATCCGGCGGAGTTCTTGCGTCGTTTTGTGAACGTCTACGAAACATGGATTCACTGGTGTACACCAGAGACCAAGGAACAGTCGAAACAGTGGACTTCACCCGGCAAATGTGCTCCGAAGAAGGCGAAGACTGTTCGATCAGCCGGAAAGGTGATGACCACCGTTTTCTGGGATTCACAAGGTGTGATCTACATCGATTACCTCGAGAAGGGTAAAACAACCACGGGGCGCTACTATGCAGGCTTATTAGGCCGATTTGACGTCGAATTGAAGAAAAAGCGGCCCCGCTTGGCGAAGAAAAAAGTGCTGTTCCACCACGACAACGCGCCGGTTCACACCTCCGCCATCGCCAAATTGGTCGAATTGCGCTACGAATAGCTGCCCCATCCACCGTACTCTCCAGATTTGGCCCCCTGTGACTACTTTTTGCTTCCAAACCTGAAAAAATCATTCGTCGGGAATAGATTTGAGTCGAATGAGGAGGTCATCGCCGCCACGGAGGCCTAGTTTGCAGCCCTCGAGAAAATGTATTTTTTGGACGGGTTGAAAAAGTTAGAGCATCGCTGGGCCAAATGAACCAGCTTAAAAGAGATTATGTGGAAAAATAAATGGCAACCTTTCCAAAATTTTCGTTTTTCTTCTGTAGGCTAAGTACTTGTTGAATGATCCTCGTATGCTGCTGTAACAGCGGCTGAGTCGATCGTTGTCTTGCATTGAGACAATCATTAGTACGGTAACCAGTTCGTCCGACTCATTCAATGATCAAGTACAGAGTGCTCTCTTAACTCCTGTATTGGTCTCCTTCATGTGAATCGTGCGGTTATGCACAATTCCAACTCTAGGTTGACAATAGGGGTAATGCAAAACCCTTCTGATGGAATAGAGTACCTCTACGTACTCTACTTGTTAAGTTTGATTTGCTTCCTTCATGGTCAGAGTTCACACGTTATACGCTCATTGATAAATTATAACTTGATAGAGGCACGTGAGTCTCAAGTCGCATTCTCAGCAAATAGCGTAAAATCGCGTTTTTGTTATTGATAGCGTGTACTAGAAAACGTGCTATGAGCTTGTTTAGAACTAAAAAGATAAAAATCTTGGAAACATAAATAAAACTCCAAAGTGGCTCTGCCGTTTTTTTTTTGGTTTCGTAAAATAAATTTATACATCTCTTTTTCATTTTGTCGGCCCGCCGATCCATCCATCACCCGTTCGTTCATCATGTTTTCTCGGAAACATAAGCTGCAATTGTGACAACTCCATAGTTCCGGCATTAAAAAATTGTTATATATGGAGGTGAACTCTTAAAAACTTCTTCTGTAAAAAAAGCCAATATGGGTATCAAACGAAAGGTCTGGATCACGGCTTTTACAATAAGATCAGGTGTTACACGTTGTGGGGAGTCTAAATATATGAAAAGTGCGTGCCCATCACGCAATTGGAAAGCTTTAACAGTCAAAAAATCTGTGAATAAATCGTGAAATTAGGTACTTGTAAATCAAACTACCTTAGAAATAAAAATTCGAATAACTTTGTGAGTAATAGTATGATAAGTAAATTTTCTGTTTTAACGTAGTATGTTATATGCTTTTGCGCTAGGGGTAAAATGGTTAGGCTGCAAGCGTAACCTTGCAGACGTTACCCTGTAAGCGTCACGCTGCAAAACTGTCTCGAAAAGTATTTGAATGAAAGTGGACATTTCTGAATTTGTGTTTCCGTATCGAAAAACAGTAACTTTTAAATAATCTGAAAGTTGCATTTTCCGATACGGATACACAAATTCATGCCATGCTTTTGGGTGTGTAAGGATGAAAGGAATTAGACGGTCAAAACAGCAGTTTTACGATATGTTTCCGTAGAATATTCAAGCGCAACCTTAAGAAGAGCCTAGGGACCATCTTGTCCAAGAACAGCTTGAAGAAGATCTAGTGCAGGAGTACCTTAATGACCAAACATAGTACCAATAAATATAAATATATATTCATTCATTATAAGGACCTGATTTAATGGAATGATACGAGTAGAAGCCTTGGGCAGAAAATGTTTATAACTACCATGTGTTTGCATTGGGGCTGAATTTTTAAATAAATTTGAAATCATTTTCGAGTAAATTTAAAGAATTTTTTGTGAATTTACTTTCATTTAATTGCATTTATCTACACCTAATATTAAGCTTATCCACTCACCTTATATTCTTCTCCTCTGAAAATTTTTTGGATGGGTCGTCAGATACATCGCCTGCTTTCATGGATCCTATCTCACTTTCAGATTCTTCATATTCAGCCGAGCTGCTCAATTCTTGGTCAAAACATTCTCGTTTCATTGATATTGTCGGGCTGAGCAGTACTCCTGCTATAGCGCGACCGATACTGACGCTCGCGCCGACGCTACCACCAGTGTCAATACCAACACTAGTGGCCGATGCAATATTACGATGGTTCATCGTCGCTGCTTTTACTGCTGGCTATCTGTAAGAAGATAAGAAGAAGAACCATGAGTCCAATCTAACTGCATGCATGCTCCACCTACTAGCGATACTCAGTTATCAATTACAATTCCTTATCATCTCAAGGTGATCTTTCTTGATAATACTTAACTACTTTTGTTGTATCAGAAACGTTATGGTATCCAGTGAACAGATTCAATATTTTGGAAGTTCATGAAACTGAAAGTCCTCAGTTTGCTTTTAATTGCAGTTTCAAGGGAAATTTGAAACTCCAAACTAGAATATATTTAGAAAGGCATCTTTCTTTCATTTCGAAAGTCAAAAAGAAGAATCAATTCTGCGATGGAATATTCATAGTCGTTTTGACTGGTGAGCGCGCCTACCCGCTTTATAGCGCCAGCGCCTCCTGAAATTCCCAACAAACAATACGCAGAAAATGAATCCGATTCAAACGATTGATCCTTTTGAAACTTAAAAATGAAATCCTCGTGGGAAGTACTATTTCCTAGCAGCTCTGCAATTTGACACGAATTACCATGTTGCGGACGTTGGGTTTATGAAAACTAAACAGAATTAGGGATCCTTTCACGTTGATGGCACGTGCTACCACCTGTGGCTGTGTAGCCAAGAGATTCATGCAAACGAGCATAATTTCGTCTGATTTCTGTCCTCGCCGCTGGCGACCAATTCAAAATTTCTATTTCTTACTTCTCCCTTCTTCATGTCTAGCTCCTGACGAACCAAGCGTCCAAGTATAGGCTAGTGTCATTATTTTCCTACACATCAATTGGCGTTTGTGTACGCCTCGTTCACTTGTCTCGAGATAATTTCACAAATGCTCGCATTAATCCTACGTCATTCCCGTTGATAACATTCCCTGCCAATTTGCCTGCGCTGTGGTTGCGCTTGTTATGCTTTTTTGAGCGCAATCTTCACCACTACGTCTTATGCTGTGGCATGGCCAGCAACCGATTCATAAGGTAAAGAGCTTAATCATACCAAATTACCGTGCAATTCAAATGAACTTTCCAGATTTACATTTTCAAGGCATTTTCTACAGTCCATTTTTCCCAAGGCTACAATGTCATGGAAAATGATTTCTTTTCAACAAAGTCGTTTACCTCGTACAATTAATATGAAAAAAATCAAGTACATTTAAGAAACATCATGGATTATTTTAACGTCCTTGACGAGATAAGCGCTAACACTTTTATCACTCAATTTGCTTCCTCGCTCTAATCGAGATAAGCTTGACTGGAACGCGATAGCGTTTGCGATTTCGCGACTTAAGTTTTTCTATGTAGCATTTTCATGGATATTGGTTAAACGTTTCTTCAATTTAATTTTTTTTTATTCAACCGTTGATAGGAAGATGAAAAATTATTTTTAAAAACTCAAAGCAATGTTGAGGTAGATATAATGGAAATTTATTTTTAACGAATTTCTTTTTTAATGTTTTTTGTATCTCCTTTTATTTTTTCATAGACGATTTCATTACCTAGATAAGCGCCTTCCTATCATTTTGAAAAAATATTCTCCGTCATTTTCATTTTTCCCCTGAACGATAACATTGTAATGCGGTAAGGTTTTCTTAAAAAAAAAAAAAAAATTACGTTCCATATATACCTGAGTTAACCTCCAGAAGGCAAGTGGTTTTCATGAGTTCATTTACGTTCGTAGTTTTAATGAGTTAAAAAATATATAAGCCAAATTTCAAGAAGATTGGATAATACTTAGGTAACTTTTATCTCAAGGTAGTAAAATTTCTAATATTTGAGTTTTATACAAGGTGCACTCCAAAAAAAACGAGCCTGAGCTAAAATAGAAACGACAGGAGTTTATTTATTCAAAATAGTCTTCTCCGACTTCGATACACGGTTTCGCGCAATCCAAAATCTTTTCGAAAGAGTGTTTCAGGTCATTGACCGAAATGTCCTTCAGGATGTCGGTACAAGCCTATTGGATGCCCTCTACGGACGCAAAACATTTTCCTTTCATGGCTAAATGCAATTTCCCGAATAGGTAGAAGTCACAGGGAGCCATATCAGGCGAATACGGCGGTGATTGATGGTTAAAATGCGATTTCTAGTCAAAAAATCAGTCACAAGAGTGGATTTTTATGACAAAAGTCTCATTTATTTTGGAACGCACCTTGTCAGTTAACTTGTGCGGAACAAAACGTGCACATATCTTTCGTAAGCCCAAATGATCGGTTAAAATGCGATAAATCGATGTTTTGGAGATATTCAACTCCGATTCCATGAATTTCAACGATGATTTCGGCTCATTTTTGATAAATTCACACACAATTTCGATGGAGTTTTCGGTGATCACTGATTTTGGGCGGCCGTATGTTCATCATTATTTATGTTCTCAAGACCATCTCTGAAACGTGTAAACCACTCATTAACTCTGGCACGAGATGGACAATCATCGCCATAAACTTTTTTCATCAATTCAAATGTTTCGGTAAACGTTTTACCGATTTCAAAACAAAATTTGATATTAGCTCTTTGTTTGAAACTCATTTTTGTACCGCAGACACAAACATACTGTCACTTTAGACGAAATAACTTCCACTAAACGAATGTCACCAAACTTTCACTGGAAGTCAGGGGAGGGATGTAACTTTCCAACGCACTATCTCATTCACAGATGGCGCCACCAAAAAAATTTTATGACGAAAGTCTCGTTTGTTTTGGAAAGCACCTTGTATAGCATTTGTGTTCTTTTATAAATTGAACTTCAAAATGGTGAGCTCTTAGAAGCTCCGATTTTTTCAAAGGAAAGTTTATCTGTTGTTATTTGAGTTTTACTGTTTTGATAATCGGCTTTTTTTGCCACTCTTGTAGCTAGGAGGTTAGTTTAAAATGAATTATGTTTGAGGATCGCATAGCACTTCATGAAACAAAGTGGATGTCAAAAGCAGCCTTTTCACTAAAGAGTGAAGTCCTTCAACGAGCATTGAAAGAAATTGAATGGGTTGAATCTTTCGAAAGTCTCATACTCGTATATGCCTCCAAAGAATAATTTCGATATGCTTCAGTCAAGAGAAAATATGTTACGTTCGGTGTACATAATGCAATTTAATGGCGCATTTCATTGCATTACTTTGGATTGCTAAGTATTTTTGCTGCCTTTCATTGCATTTCGTTGGATTTCATGCATTTCGTGCATTGGCGCATTTTGTACTAAGACAGCATGAAAATCAAAGGGTAACTTCCGATTTTCGACATGGTAGCCACTTGTTTAAAATTTTTGGGAGCGTACTATATGTAAAACTTAATTTGAGCATGTCAACTTGTCAGCTAACATTCTTACTTCAAAATTGTTATACTAGTACAATTTTGTATAATATCGTGAATGTACTGCCACATGCAAAATAACATGTAAGGAATTTGAATTTATAATATAAATTATCAGCGTTACAGAATACTTAGTTTCAAGGTTTGTTGTTAAATTTAAGCTTGAATTGTGCAAATAAAGAATCATTCACTGTAGCTGATTCGATTGTTTTATTTGAATTCAAGGCGATATTATTTTCATTCACTGAAGGCGTTACACGCTAGTGGTTTAAAACCTCAAATAGGAAAAAACTAATACCATCATCATCTATGGCCTTTGCCTCCAAGTTTAATCTTGTCCAATCATCCCTAAAACCAAAAATAATCCATCGCCTAGTCTTCCGCCCTCATCTGGTGTTGACACATCGGCTGTATCTACTCTGATTTCGGATGACGAAGTCCCAACACTTGACATCGTATCCCCTCCAAAGGAGATCTTTATTTCGCACCTAAGCTACCATACAACTGCGGACTACCTAAAAAACTACGTTTGTAAAAAATTTGAGCCAGCTGTTAGTTATTAGCTGCTACAAATTAACGAAGGATAATCTGGAGGACAGAGTGGTAGCTTCTTTCACGTTTACAGTGCCCTCAAATTGTGATACTATTTTGAATCCTGAAGCTTGGCCGCCTGGAGTACTTATTAAACCGTTCAGCTCAAGAAGAAAGAAGTCCTTTCGTGCACCGGGAAGACCGCAACCTACAAACTACTATAAGATTTCATGACTGTAGCTTAACTTCAAATATTTCAGTATATTACCAACATGTAAGAGGGTTAAGGACCAAGCTTGATAAGCTGTTTCTATCGTTACAACTCAACGAAGATGTATTTATATGTCTTACGGATACCTGGTTAAATAGTAACATCTTAAACTCGGAAATATCCTTTGATTTTGATATGTACCGTTGTGATCGGGACTTGGCCTCTGCAAATAAAGTAGATGGAGGTGGTGTTCTTGTAGCGGTTAGTAATACAGTGCGTAGCTCTCTTTGTGCTGATTTTTGCTTTTCCCGTGTTGTGGATTGTGTGATTGTCAAGATTTTCCTTCCTAACAATACATCTTTATTAGTTTCCTCTGTCTACATACCTAGTAACTCTCCTTTTTATGTGAATGAGACATTCTTTGACGAGTGTTCCTCTTATGTTTTATTGCATCATCCACAATCTTTAATTCTAATATGCGGTGATTTTAATTTGGGAACAGGGTAATGGACGAAGAACCTTCCTTTCTCTGTTTCATCAACCGACGCATCTTCTTTATCCCTCTCCTCGTTTCTATCACTCTGTTCACTATCGCAATTCAATAATATCCCTAATGCTAATGGTCGGGTACTGGACCTTGTTCTTTCTAACTTTCCCCTTAACTGTCTATCTGTTTCCACTGCATTAAATCCTCTAGTGAGCTTTGATAGTCATCATCCGCCATTATCGCTCGATCTCTCCATTACACCTTAGTCAAGTCGTACTTTTGCTTCTTCTCCAAAATTCAACTTCTTCAAAGCAAACTACGAAGCTTTAGCCTCCGAGCTGAGCTTGGTTGACTGGCAGGAGTTTTTTGAAAATGTGGAGTGTGAGGAAGCTCTGAATAAGTTTTATAATTACCTCTATGAGTTGATTAAACACTTCACACCCTTACAAGCTCTTCGCAAAGTAAAGCAGAAACCATGGCTAACCAAGCAAGTTCTTAGTGCCTTGAATGCTAAAAGTAAGGCACACCACCGTTTCAAGCGTTGTGATACTGAAGAATCCAGCGCCCGCTTTTGTGATCTGCGTTTTGTAGCAAAAAAAAACTAAAGACTGCAATGAAAAACTACTTCAGTAGCTTGGAGAGTTCCCTCATGGCGAATAATGCGAAACCATTCTGGTCATACATTAGATCCTTCAAGTCCTCCTCTTCTGTCCCTCTTCAGTCCGCTGGAATAATATAGTTAGCTCTTGTCCACAGGATCTTTCCAACTTGTTCTCTCAGTTCTTCTCGTCAACTTTTATTCCTTCATCTCATGTCTCCGATCCCGTTAATACACCCGTACTTCACTCCATTGACATTTCTTCACATTTCACTGACCATATCAAAGTTGATCCGCTCATTAATTCACTTAATCCTAATATATCACCTGGTCCTGATGGCTTACCGAATATTTTTGTCAAGTCATACGCGTCTTCATTTTGTATCCCTCTGGCTTTTCTCTTTAACCTCAGTCTAAAGACTGGTATTTTCCCTACTTATTGGAAAAGAGCAAACGTTGTTCCTATTCTTAAAAGTGGTGATCCTTCTTCTGTGTCCAATTATCGTCCTATTTCCTTAATTTCCTGTTTCCCAACATTACTCGAGCGTCTGGTACATAACCAGCTTTCAGTTTCATTGACCCCTATCTTGCCGAAGGAACAACATGGGTTTCTCAAAGGTCGCTATACGACCTCAAATTTAATTGAATTCACCGATATCATTGCTAAGGCCCTAGACAATCGATTGCAGGTTGATATCATCTTCACTGACTTCTCGACGGCGTTTGACACGGTCAACCATCAACTTCTCTGTTACAAACTGAACACTTTTGGGGTTGTTGGCCCTCTCTTATCATGGATGGACTCCTACCTGTCTTCTCGTATATGTTGTGTTAGTTACTGTGGAACTGCCTCTATTCCATTTTATCCGTCCTCTGGTGTTCCTCAAGGTTCTATTTTAGGTCCCCTCCTATTCCTATTGTTTATAAATGATCTTCCTTCGGTTATCGCTTCCAATTGCCTACTGTATGCCGATGATCTTAAAGTCTTTCGAGCTATCAGGTCTGTACAAGATTGTCAATATCTTCAGATGGACCTGATTGCAATAAGTAACTGGTGTTCGTCTAACTACCTCTGTCTTAATGTTGCCAAATGCTATAAAATGACTTTGAATCTAAATCGTTCTCCGCTGACTTTCACCTATATGTTGAATGAAGTCCCTATCGCTGCTGTGAGCTCTGCTAAGGATCTTGGCGTTACTTTTGATCCTAAGCTCAACTTTCATGCACACATTCTAATCGTGACTACTCGGGCCTCGAAAATATTGGGACTTATTTTCAGGCACGCTCATAAATTTAACAATATATCTACCCCCGTCCGATTGTTTATCTGTCTTGTCCGTCCTTTCCTCGAATATTGCTCTGTAGTTTGGTCTCCCCGACACTCCTACCTCATTGACTCCTAAGAGAATGTCCAGCGTAAATTTACTCATGTCTTGTTTTACAAATTCAAAATCCCATATCAACCCTATGACTGTCGTTTATCCTTCCTACGTTTGCCTACTCTGTCGTCCCGTCGCACGTATCTAGATCAGTGTTTTCTGTATCAACTCTGCCACAATCTAATTTCATTGACATTGTTTGCAGACTTACGTTTTCGTCAACCAGCGCGTTCTTCTCGGGCAAACAATTTTTCGTGCCACCGTATGCGAGATTATTATGATTTCGAAGATTCTTAAGATTAGTGAATAGATATATAAATCAGTTCTAGCATATAGGATAACGAAATAAGAATTCATCCGAGATGAACGAGATGTTTGTCGGAATCGCAGCTCAGAAAAAAATATTTAACGGGACTTGATGGTAGCAGAGTTTGTACAAAAAAACATTGGTCTAAATAAGTTCGTCGGGATATTAGCGATGGAAGAGATAGGAAAGATAAACGACTTTCATAAGGCGACTTTCATAAGGCTGATACGGCAAATTAAACTTAAGGAAAAGAAAACGCGTGAACTTTCTTTGAACAGTTTCTAAAGAGGACACGAGATAGGAATATCGGGGGAACCAGATAACAGAACAGTATACAAGCAAAGGGCGAACAAGACAAACAAATAGGCGGACAGAAGAAGAGATGCTATTGAATTTATGTACATGTCTAAGGGTAAACCCGGAAACTCTAGACGCTTTAGTAATCACATTTAAAATATGTGCATCAAATTTGAGTTCTGGATCAAAAGTTACTCCAAGGTCTTTATGAATGAACACTTCAGAGAGCAAAGCATCATATAATATATAATTAAAATTGATAGGAGAGTCCTTAAGAGAAAAAGTAATTTTATGACATTTAGTAGTGTTAATACATAAATAGTTTGAAGCACACCATTTATTTAGAGCATTCAGATCATTTTGGAGGAGCTGACAGACTAAATGGGATTTGCCTGCTCGAAATACTTTGAAGTCATCTGCATGCAAAAGGCACGAGGAATTAATTACAAAGGGAAGATCATTTATGAACAACAGAAAGAGAAGAGGCGCAAGAATCGAACCTTGTGGAACGCCAGATGAAGGATAAAAAGGACTAGACGTAGTACCAGAGAGACTTACTCGACAGGGACGACACGATAGATAAGATGACATCCAAGATAGAAGAGCACCCGAGATACCAAGAGCTTCAAGCTTACGACAAAGAAGTACATGATTCACAGTGTCAAAGGCCTTGGAGAAATCTGTGTAGATCACATCAACTTGCAGTTGATTATCCAAAGCTCTTGCAATACTGTTTGTGAACTCCATTAAATTAGAGGTAGTGCAGTATCCTTTGAGAAAACTATGCTGCTCTGGAGCAATAATAGGAGCTAATGATTTTGAGAGTCGATTATGAACCAACCGTTCAAGTAACTTTGGAAAGCAGGACAGTAAGGAAATTGGGCGATAATTGGAAACTGACGTAGGATCACCACTTTTAAAAATAGGCACAATATTAGCTGTTTTCCAAGGGTTTGGGAAAGTACCAGTACTCAAACTTAGATTGAAGAGGAGAGATGAAGGAAAACTTAGCGATGAGGCTAACGACTTGACAAATATGTTTGGCAAACCATCCGGCGCAGGGCTGATATTAGGATCAAGAGCATTGATCATAGCTTCGACTTCAGATGCATCTGTACAAATAAAGGAAATTGGAAAGGGAAGATGATTAGGTAAGACAACAGGATGCACAGCTGCAGCGGGAGAAGAAAAAGTTGAAGAGAAAAATTGGGCAAATGAGTCAGTAACTTCTTGAGGAGAAGAAACCTCTGCATCATTCCAATGGACCTTACTAGGAATGGAAGAAGAGGATTTCAGCGACCTTATATAACCTAAAAGGCTTTGTATTATAGCCACAAGAGAGCTATCCAGACTGCTGGAATAAGTGTTCACAGCATATCTGATCTCTTTTTTGGCAATAGCACGCAGCCTGCTAAAATTACATCTTTCTTCAATAGTGCCGAGTGTTTTAAAGACACGATGTGCCTTATCTTTTGCTCGTAGGGCACTAAGCACGCTTTGTAAGCCAAGGCTTATGATTTGCTTTACGGAATGTCTGAAGAGGCGTATAACAGCGAATAAGCTTATAAATATATACGTAAAATTTATCCAAAGCAGCCTCACAATTTAGGTCTCTAAAGAAATCTAGCTTTTAACGTTCTTTTGGATAGCCGGTTTTCTTCCATTCTTTCTACATGGCTCGCCCGTTGGAATTTGCAAAACTTTGCGGAAGAAAAAATATATGGTTCACCAAATAGCTCATACAACTCATCGTTGTAACGCAGTCTCCACTGTGTTCCTTGTTTCACTAGCACGTAGATTTTCCGGAGCACTTTACGTTCAAAAATGTCCACTGCCTTTTCGAATTCGCTAATCAGGGTCCATGCTTCACTTCCATATAACAGCACAGGTTTGGCTGGAATACGGAGATTATTTTGCCTGTGAATAACTCTGGACCTCAGAATAAAAGGTACGGAATAATAGCCTTTATTTGCGCCGTCCAATCTCGTCCTTTTCGGCGCCTATTCTATTCATGCTGGCTCCAAGATAAATAAATTTATCCACACATTGAAAGTTATGGTATCCAACGGTCAGGTTTTGTGGACTGGAGTCTTCTTTCTCGTTTGAGTCATGAATTCAATTTTAGTTTCATTAACTCGTATGCCAACTCGGTTTACTTCATATTCTAGGCACAGAAATGCTCCTTTGGTAGCTGAGATTCATCGCGCCATAATATTGACGTCATCAGCATGTGCTGCAAACTGTTTGGACTTTAACATTACATACCAGAGATTTCAACTGATTTCTTTGTGATGACGTATTCCAGCGCAATATTAAAGAGTATTGGGGCAATCTTATTCCTTTGTTTTAAGCCTGATACCATTATGAAGCTGTTTGTTAGTTCGCCGATTACCTTGACCTGAGACTCTGTGTTTAGCATCGTGACTTTGACCATGCGGAGTAGCCGCGATCCAGCGAACTTCACCACCTCTCTAACATTGACCGACACTTGCCGACTTTTATCACTTGACATCACTAACCTCTACACTTTATACCCGTCGATACTATAAGAAAAATTTCTTTCAATAACAGACGACGATTCACAGATCCAAGTGTTGAATCTCATGAAGACCACTATCAAGGAGAAATATTTTAGGTTCAATAATAACACATATTTTGCCAAGAATAGTTTGGGTATGGGACACCCAATGTCCTCAACAATCTCAGAAATATTCTTACATTCTCTGGAAGAAGTCTTTATACCCAAAATTGTCGACAGATTCATTGTTATATTTTACCAACGATATGTGGATGACTGTTTCATAATTATTGACTCAAAAAAATAAAATAAAGTAAACAAGATTGACTTTCTTAACTTATGAATGAAATACACCCGAATACAAATTTCACTATAGAAAAGCGCACAAGCGGATATCTCAATTATATGGGCCGCGACATTGGAAAAAACCCGAGAAAATTACAAAATATATAGAAAACCAACCACAGCTGATCATACCATACATGTAACATCTAAACACCCGGCCCAACATAAACTTGCAGCATACAGGCCAATGACGCAGAGACTCCATTCCATACCCATGACTCCTACTAATTACTCCAAAAAAGAAGAAGAAAGAGGAAAGACAGACCGGAACACTATCTACGAACAACTTATTACGAATTCTAACACAATTTTCTCAGTACTAGGTCACACCCTCCGACGAAAACGGAGGCGAGACGAACAAGAACAAGCGGACATCTAAGAACTCAAAAAACAACACCCTAATATCCCTCTACCATGCCTTACCTAGAATCTACCCGCTTAACTTGTCCTACACGTATGTTATATAAAGTTACATCGTTGAGGCACTGACGATGACTCAAAGGAGCCGAAACGCGTTTTACTCATTCACTGAAGCAAGACCCGACGGCTTTTCAAGCAAACAAATTCATAATTTTTGTGTTATGGTTCGCAAAAAAACTTGCTGTGACGCACGGGCGGACAGGTATCAGTTTCAATGGGATTTGGCAAATTAATTTCCAAACCCGTTAAAAGAAGGGTCTGGAAAATAATTTACCGATAAAGAAAAAACGAACATTTTTCTTCGACCCTAACTTTTCGGTGAAATTTTATTGAGTTCTCAAACGTGTACGAACATCGGTGTAATCACTTTCTTGTGATAACAGTCGTTGTAATCATAATTGAATGCGAAGAAGACAAGTGAAAGACTAGAAGATTGTTCCCATCTTCTGAAGTAACACTTTTAGAGCGTTGAATTTGCATTACATGTGCTACAATATTTTAGGCGTTGACCTTTGAGCCTATTATTTTGCCAGCAGACCACATAAAGCTTCAAATTAAAAAAAAAAAAAAAAAAAACAAGTTGGGTAGACAGACCTGCGCCCATGTCAGAAGGGTTTTGTACCCTACCTCTCCGAAAAACGGTCACCAACAATAAATAAAGTCAAGAAACATGTCAAAGAGGTGTGCACGTTTAAAGGAAAATAAATGTTTTCTCCATTTTCAACGGTCGCCATTTTGTTCCAAACTAACAACAATCACTCAAACCATGAATTCCAAAAAGTGTGTATTGTTATAAATCTTATCTGGAAATTTTAAGAAGATCAAATCAAATATGTTTCGATTTTCATCAAACTTGCAGAGTATTAGACCCTTATGTGTTACTACTTAAATATCGAATTTCGTTGAGTTTAAGGGTACATATACGATTTTGTTGGGGAAAATGTGAAATTCGAATATCATACTATTATTAACAAAGTTGAGCGAATTTCGACTTCTAAGGTATTTGTTGTTGTTGTACTCATAAAAATCTACCTCTATGATTTTTTCCAGATTTTTCGGATCACAGGTGTCCAATCGTGAGAGGGGAGGGGGACACAAATTTTCCGTGTATTTCCCCTTCGTGTGCACCCCCTGAAGCAAAAAATGTCAGTTTAAGACCTGTTTTGAAAAATGCCTTTCATATGATACCCATATTGACTACCTTTGATGAAATTTTTTTTCGGAGGCCACTTCCCTATATGGGGTGACCCCCCTTAAATACCTCATAAAATTATATTTGTAATTGAAATTTCAAGAGAGCACCACTTTACACCAACATGTAAAATTTAGTGTTTCTAGCTTAAGTACTTTGCGAGAAAAACTGCTGTGACACACGGACGGACGGACGGACAGATTTTAGTAGGGTTTTGTAAAATTATTTTTAAAAAAACCCTAAAAAGGATTTTAAGCGAATGTTCTCCTTCCACTCGTTTTCAAAATGTATGATTTGCTGAGACTGATCTAGCATGCCCTTTTCAACAATCGTTTTGATATTCACTCATTAGATTTTGAAGAGGTAGCGAAATTTATCAAGCGTGGCCCGGATTTTTTGATCGTAGTATAAATTCTATGCTCTCCAGTTGTTCCTCACCGAGTTTTTCCTTGGCTCTTTGCTTTCAAACTTTGCGTCTTTTCTCATTTTGTTAAGTTAGAACGACAAGGGCATGCAACATTATTTAGCTTTCTCAACTTATATGCAAGCGTAAATATATACCGATGCCGCCACCTTACCTTAATAGGTGCAAGACCTACTATATGTGGGACCCAATGGACATTCTGTGTTTTATTCGCCACATAAAATGATTCCATTGGGCAAGGACAGATAGTTACAATGGGCAAGTGCTCGAGGTCTTTTGGCCTCAGCGATTCAAAACTGACAACAGACGCTTTGAAATTTTTCCTTGATCGTTTCCAGGTTTTTAAATAGATGACCAATCAAAATTTGAAAAATTTGGATTGGTTTGAAAGGCATAAAATTACAATTCATAATACGATATCGAATCAGTTTCCATGTGCTATTAACTCCATATTTTGGTTATAATCAGAGTGCACAACCAAAATTGGATCGTTATGATATAAAAGCTTTAAGATAATTTGAAGCAATTAAGACACATAATTTTTGAACCGATATGTTCTTCTAGCAAGATTAAAATTGACATAAGATTATTTAATATCATGAAAAGAAAAAATTATGTTCTCTATTTCCTTCAAGTAGCAATCAGAGGTTTGTACAAAATATTTGATGTCTGCTTTCTATAAACAAGAATGAAATGATAACGTACTGAAGAGTGATAAGAAAACTTCAATAATGCATTGCAGTCATTGCACTCTATACACATTGCATAGTTGAAACCTATTCGAATTCTTGACGGCACCTCAATATCAGAACTATTTGTGACTTGCAAACAAGACAAACAACTTGTACAAAATTTAGTAAGAATTTATAACTTTTGTAAGATCAGAATATATGTACTTTCCAAGCAATTTGTTAACATTATTCGAAATATTATGCTTTGATAATATTAAACACAATTTTGAGTGGAAAATTTAACGGCACAGTGTGTTCGAATGAGTAAAAATATTTTTTTTTATGTTGTACAACTATAATTAGTTTGACTAGATGCAATAATGTTTTAAAATCAACCCATGAAATGTACTCATCTTAAGATACGAGGACAATCAAGAAAAACCAGAATGATAATTAAGAAGGAATATGTATTCTATTGAAAATAACGGCCATTTCGCTTCAGTTTCGCTGATGTCATGGACTAAATGGATTCTTAAATATTCATGTTCTACGTCTTTTAAGAAAATTAAATGAATGATGAAGAAATACTTTACAAAACTCAAAAACTTTTAGAAAAAAAAGAAAACCGCCTTTTAAACGCACTAAAAAGGGTCAAATAAAATTTCTGGAATCGAAGCCAAATAAGCTTTTTCCCGATTTAGTTACAATTGATTTACAGAAGACCAAAGAGAGACGTAATGCTACGAAGAAGAGGAAATTACGATTGATTAATAAATTACTGCTACTCAATTTTCAAAACGGAGAAATTGATTTGGCTTCGATTCCAAAAATTTTATTTCAAACTTTTTAGTGCGTTTTGAAGTTGGTTTTCTTTTTTTGAAAGTTTTTTTTTCATAATTTTTGGGGATAAGATTAGCCCTCAACTAAATAACGGCCTGGGTTCATGCTGAACATATAATGATTTCCTTCTAAATTATCGGTGTAACCCTCCACTTTGCGGGGACGGGTTTGAAAACCATTTAACTGCAGCAAGATTATTTTCATATCAATAAATTTTTGCCTTGAGTTTAGAATTAAAATTAAGAACATCGGAAACAGTGATACTGTTTGTGTCTTGCGGAAAACTTCTACTTAAGAACCATTTAAGTCTTTTTAGGGTTTTGTACTAAAATACAAAACGCTATTGCAATCACGACCTATGTCCGTCTGTCCGTCTGTATGTCAAGCACTTTTACTACGAAACTATAGAGCTACAGCCATGAAACTTTGTGAAAACGTCAGAAGTGGTGACTTTTTGAAATTTCAAGGATGACAAATTTATTCAAAGGATTAAAAGGGGGGTCTGTAGTGAAATAAGTATAGAAGTGTCCGTAAAGGACTACAGCGATGGTCTGCTGCCTCAGCGGAAGGGGATGTTGGGATCCGCCGAGATTGGCCTTGTCTAGGGACGCGTGAATGCACTGGCAGGCTAGCGTTGCGGTGTTGTGGGGCGGGTTCTTTCCCCCAGCACAAGGACCCACTAAAAAAGAATTTCGCATTCACGAATTCCTGGGTCACAAACAGATCGACCCAAGTCGAAAAAAAGGAGGTAACCAACTAAAGGTTGGAAATCGCAGACGAAATAGGATAAACAGGGCCTGGGGAAGACAGACGGATTTAAGGGAACTTCGTCGTTACCCGACGATTCTTATGGCCCACAAATAAGAGTGGGGCATCTAGATGGAGGTGGTGCCCCCTCGCACCCTCCCAAAAGGATCAAGATCCAAACGTAGACGTGGCCCTATATTTCACTTTTGAAAGGAAAACTCACACAAACATTATTTGCATGAACTTTCCCATCATAAGAGAAATATAGACGTGACCAATTTATGTTATAGAATTATGTGATCGAATCACATAACCCTATACCATAAAAGGGCACGCAAGCGGAAGGCCACTCTACCCGGCAAGAGCCCCTGTTAAACGACAAAAGACACCGCCCGATGGCTAGCCCATATGAACGAAAGAGAGGTGACCCTTCAAAAAAAAAAGTTCACCTTTGGTAGTCGAGTAGGGTGTGATTGGAAAGGTCTTAATGGAATCTTTTCAAAACAAGTCTCAAAATTGCGTTATCAGTACCGTGGGGGCAGGGGAAGCGGAAATATACGAACTTTTCGCGTACACCTCCCCCCCTCGCGATTGGACACCTTTAATCCGAAAATCTGAAAAAAAACTATGGATGTAGGTCTTTATGAGTACACCAACGACAAATACGTGAGAAGTCGAAATTCACTCAACTTTATTAGTAATAGTATAATTAATCGATTTTAAATTTTCTTGAATAAAATTTGAACGGTACCCTTAAATTCAATAAAATGATTATTTATAAGATTAACCTGTCCTGAAAGTTTCACAAAGATCGAATGGTATTTAACGAAGTTATAGCGGTTTGAATTTTCCTGTATTACCGTGGAACAATATGTGCTGTATTAAAAACATGCGCTTTTTACCGACTCAGACACTACAGCTTTGCTAAGATTTACATGAAAGTTTCAGGAATGATAGGTATCATGAATATCTTGGAGAATTTGTTCAGCTAGTGGTATCAGTAATTGGAAAACAAAACAGTGGCTGTCTTAAATGCGAAGATTGAATAATTTTGAGTTATTTTTCCCCAATTTCAACGTGCATGCTTTTAACACTTGATTCAATTTAATGAATGACTGAAGATAAGTACCTACAATAAATATTCATAGGTGAAACAAGTTGAGGAGGCAGGAGAGAGCTCCTAATAGAAGGAATTTCTCACCATTCTAGGGTTCGAAAAAAATTGTTTGATGACATGAATCGATGATTTGAATTATTCACCCAATTCTTGTTTAATAAATCGTTCAAATTTATCCAAAGGATGCAGCACATAAAAACCGCGATTTTGTTCCATGTTAAATAATTTCTGAATTCTCGGGTCATTGAACATATTCAAGTGAACCATTATTTCTTATATTTTCATGAAAATCTGAAGAAAATAAGAGTGCCTTGGTCGATTTGAATATAATATTCAAACTAGCAATGTGTTATTGGTTCGGTAATTCCATAGAATTGAAATGACGATAACCCACTTGATTATGAATTGATTTCCATGAAATTTTGTAGGCATAAGGGTCTTATATCAACCTACATAAATGTAAATCTTTAAGAAGCTGAAGGGCACCGTTTCGATTTTTGGGGGAAAATGTAAAATTTACAAATCATACTGTTATTCACAGAATTAAATGAATTTTAATTTCTGAGATATTTCTTGCGCTTCGTGATTTTTCCAGATTTTCCGCTCAAAGGTTTCCAATCGTGAGAGGGGACATAAAAATTTTTCGTGTATTTTGCCTCCCCCTGGACTCTTAATACAAAAAATGACTTATTTTTGAGATTTTGAAAGTGCTAAGACCTTTCATTTGATATCCTACTCGACTACATTTAATGAAAAAATTTGTTAAGGGCCACTTCATTATATGGGGGACCCCTTGAAAAGTTTTGATATATTTGAAAGACCTAAACTTTTGAGAGACCACCACTTCTGACCTTTTCATAAAGTTTGAGCTTTGTAGCTACTATAGTTTCGGAAGGAATTTCTCGTGACGACGGAGTGATGGAAACACGGACGGACGGGCGGATAGACGGACAGATAGGCCGGGAAACTAGTAGGTTTTTGTGAAATTTCTTTCAGAAAACCCTAAAAATCATGGAGCTAGATCCAATAACAAATAGCATAGAGACTGAAATCCGATTTAATATTTTTGTCAGTAAAACTGTGTTAGTATCGTTAAATTGGATGAAATCAGCCATTTAAGTAGATCTGTAAAATATCATTTTATTCTATATGTTTCAATAAAATTTACCGACTCTATAGCCATTTGAATTTCCTCCGATTACAACAAACACATGCGATTTTTCTACTACATGAGTTTTCCATCGAACCAGACACGACACTTTTGATTGAATCTTCTCCGAATTCTCTGACAAAATGAATAACAAAAATGCATTTAAGATTCAGGTCAGTCAACGATTTTAGTTATATTGGTTAAAATGAAGTTCTTTTAAAGTAAGAATATATTTTTTGTGCATACCATAAAAGATTTATACCCTTTAAAATTTTCTTTTCACCATTGTAGTCGAGTAGGGTGTCATTGGAAAGGTCTTAATGAGATCTTTTCAAAACAAGTCTTAAAATTGACTTATCGGTACCGTGGGGGCAGGGGAAGGGGAAATGTACGAACTTCTTTATGAGAGCTATTCAAAACAGTTCTTAAACTGACAGCTTTTGCTTCTGTTGGGGAACAGGGGGGGAAATACATGAAAAATGTGTTTCCCCCTCGCGATTGGACACCTGTGATCTAAAAAATCAGACGGTAACATTATAAACCGAACCACTTATTACAAATTCCGACGCGATTTTCTCGGCAAAGACTAAACTCTCCGACGAAAACAGAAACAAGATGAAACAGAACAAACGGACATCCAATAATTCAAACAAGTTGGGTAGACAGACCTACGCTCATGTTAGAAGGATTTTGTATTCCGTTTACAAAATGCAGTCACCAGCAACGAATAAAATCAAGAAACATGTCAAAAAGATTTTCTCCTTTAAAAGAAAATCCATTGTTTCTCGATTTTCAACAAACAAAAATCACTCAAATCATGAAATTCCAAAAGTATTTATAAAGACTTCTTCAAAAGATTGTAAGAATATTTCTGACATTATTGAGGACATTGGATGTCCCATACCAAGACTACCCTTGGCAATGTATGTGTTTTTATTGAGCCCAAAATAGTTCTGCTTGATTGGGGTCTTTATGAGATTGAGTAGTTGATCTGTGAATGGTCCGCTGTTATTGGAACTTTCATTCAATAACGATTCACAAAAAACATAAATATAAATTCGCAAAAAACATAAATATAAATTTCACCATAGAAAAAGAAACGGACAACTCAACTATGTGGACCTAACTGTGACACGCGAACAACCAAGATTCGGCTACAAAATATACAGAAAACCAACCACAACTGGTCAGACCATACACGTAACATCTAACCACCCCGCACAACATAAACTAGGAGCGTACAGATCAATGGTGCAGATGCTCCACTCGATCCCCATGTCTTCTACTAACTACTCCAACGAACTAAACAACATTTACAGAATAGTTAGTAATGACGGATACCAACAACGTGACATTGACAAACTTATTTTACAGTATAAACAAACCAGGAACGCTAACTGACTGAAATGCATAAGAACGACTAATAGTGGATTTCGTTAACTACTTCTTTAGGAAATACAAACTACAAAATGCATACAAAACTAAAAACAACATTGGAAACAAACTAAAACCAAAACTGAATGACACATCAATATACAAGAACAGCGGCATAAACAAACTGACATGCAAGGACTGCGATATGGTATACATAGGAAGGACAACACGGAAACTATCGACAAGATACAAAGAGCACTTACGGTCTTTCCTACACAACAAGGTAGACTCCAATTATGCAGCGCACCTACAAAACCACGCACACGAGCCCGACGCTATGACAAACTCTATGACATTGCTATACAAACAAAGCAAAGGACCGAGATTGACATCTTAGAAAGGCTTGAAATATATAAACATAGAAAAAACAGACGGTAGCATTATAAACAACTTATTACAAATTCCAACACAATCTTGCTCGGTAAAGACTAAACTCTCCGACGGAAACGGAAACGAGATGAAACAGAACAAACGGATATTCAACAATTCAAAAAACATAAACCTAATATTCCTCTACCAGACCTTATTTAAGACTTACGACTATATAAAGTCATTCCCGTGCACATATTCGTTAGACACTGAAGATGATTCAGAGGAGTCGAAACGCATCTGCTCACACAGCAAAGCAAGGCCCGACGGCTTTTCAAGAACAAAAAAACAAAAACTTCAGATTCTTCTACCGCTTGAATTTTCCAAAAAACCACATACCAAGTGCATATTATAATTATTGAAGTAATCGTATTACACAAGAACGTGGAAATGTTCTTAGAAAAGAATCTAAAAATGTATCCTATCTTGATTCCTTATATGATATCAAACAGAAGCCATGGCATCTTGTGCGTATTCGTGCATGTGTCGCGGACTGCCGGTATACGTTGCTGGTAATATTACCATTTGTCCAATGTAAGCAGCATTACCATCATTGACAATTGCATCACGCAAGTGGATGTATTCTTCAACGAGCAACTTCTGTTGATTTAACCGAATGAAGAGAAGACGTTCGCTTTCAATTTTCGCGTACATGTCCACAATGAACTGATGATGGTATAGTTCACGGCATTTCAGTATGTAGTTGGATTGATTTGCACGAATCATAATGCGGTACGCGTAATAATCCATGCAGAAAACTTTCTCCGTTGACTCTTCACATTCGTGTTGAGGTCGATTTGCATGATGTTGAAATGGTAGCCATCTACTTCACGCGGAAACAGCAGTGCATCGTACAATCGATGTGCTTCCGAAACGCGTTGCACATTTGTATTCCGGCGGTGGATGATTATGTCACGTCGATCGAATTCGGTGCTCACCATTACAACTGCTACATCACCTATCATCGGCGTATTGAAACTTCTTTCGTGTTCCTCAGACGATGTTTTGTGTGAACTTATTACAACAGTAGTCATCTGATAGCATCTGGTCTATAGCGGTTTTTAATAGACGAATCACACTATTGCTTCCGTTCAACATTGTTTGTAAGTTCGAAATGATTTTGCGTCTGCTCTTGATCCGGCACAGGAAGCAACGAACCGATTTGGTGATCTGTTTGGCCTTGAACTTTGAAAGTGGGTATGTAACCGGCGTTGCTGACAATGTTTGTTGCACCGCAGGAAATAATTTGTAAGCATGAGTTGTACTTGCAAATGTTTTGCTGGAAGCGTTTTGAAATTGGAGTGTCACCAGAAAGGTAACTTCAAAGCGGCCCAGATGGCTTCATGAGGGGTTCAAAACAACTTTACCGTTCATAAAAGATATTCTAATTGATTCCTTAGCGAACTTCAGAACACGGCAATGCACGGAAACTTTATTCATTGGCCCAATAACTACATCCACGTAATTCCTGTTATCATAGTCTCTATCGTAATTAAATGCTTCCAACTTCCGTTCCCTTGATCGAGTCAATTGTAATTCGTTCGATATGTTGTTGGGGCGTTTCTTCTGCTCTGGAAGTTGAACCTCTGGCGCGCATTTCTTGAACGCGAGATCCACGTTGCTCTTCAGTGTCTTCTTCTCTAGAAGTTGAAACTCTGTTGCACTTTTCCTGAAGGTGAGATCCACGTTGCTCTTTAGTTTTAACGGCTCTTTTTTAGGGTTTTGTAAAATAATTTTACATGCAGAACCGCTAAAGCAAATCAATAAGGAAACTAAGGGAAAGAAAGCTGTCAAACAAGCTATCACAAAAGAAATACTCAGTGCTGGAGGCGCTAACGACAGCCAAAACTATTATGCAGCGCTGGACGGATTACAACAAGAACTGGACGTTGAAGAATGTATTGAAGGTAATTCTAATCAAAATACCGATGTTAATCTTATTCATTACTTAAAAAATAAAAATAAGGAGAAGGAAGTTCTGCTGGTTCCTATCAAAAAGCTTCCAAAAATACAAAAAATTTCCGCCAATTAACGTGTTTGGTCAAAGAGGTTCGGGTATTGGCAGCCGAAAATAAAGTAACCAATTTCGAGGTATAAAAAAGTTAATGCTGAAAGATTAACAATTAGAACAAAATCACTGCCTGATTTCAAATCAGCTAAAGATGCACTAAATTCTGGGGAGGTTCCACACTTCACTTATGTCTCAAAAAGTGAGAAGAATTAGAGTTTTTTGTTTAAAAGGCTTGGACTGCGAAGAGGATACCGTCGATCTTCTTCAGGTGCTCAAGGAAGCTGCACTTGAAATTGAATTTATTTCCGTTAAAACTTTCGCGACAAGAAGATCGACAGAAGAAAAGAAGAATTTACCACTTTACTTGGTACAGATTTCAAATAAGACCAGTCCAAGCGCTCTTCAACAAATAAGGTACTTGAACTTCTGAGCGGTGAGGTAGGAACGCCTCCAGAAAAGGAAAGTGAACCAATGTTATCGGTGTCAAAGATCTGGACACTCAACTGCCAACTGCGCCATGCATTATCGGTGCGTCAAATGCAAAGACGTTCATGCTCCCGGTAAGTGCAAATTGGCTCAGATGGAGCGAAAAGAGAAATTATACTGTGTTAACTGCGGTATTTTGGGTCATCCGATATCATATCGAGGATGCTCCCGATATCAAGATGCGGGAGTAAAATTTGTCTCAAAGAAAACACAACTACACCGCAGTGTCTTAGCTCCGAACTTCGTCAGGCCCGGAGTATCATTTGCACTCGCCAATAGAGGACCAACAGAAAATTCTTTAAATAATGTAACTGGCAATAATGAGCTGCATCTCAAAATTTACCAGAGCTAAATTCTTTATCGGAGAGAACGGATAAACAAGATAAATTAATTTTGTTTTTCAGCGTTTAGGGCTTTCAAATGGCTCAAAATAACTTGTCATCTAATCAAATTCCATCGATAGGATTCGTCTCATCTCGATCAACGTCAACTCTATTGTTACTCTACATCGACTTGACTATCCCCTTGAATTCATTGCTAAGCAAAAGCCATACATCATGCTTCTCACTGAAACCCACCTCAATTTATAGCATTCCATGACATTCAAGGATTTTGAATTCGTAAGAAACGACAGGGTAATAGGTGATGGGGGAGGTGGCACCGGGATATTGGTTAGAGGACCCTATAGTTTCCAAAATATTGAAAAAGTCGAATTCAAAAGCTTTGAATCTCTTGAAGTGTCCGTTATCAAAATCTCACTGCCAGGTGGGGATAACCTCTCCAATATCTCTGCCCATGCAACTGGTCGAAATGTTCTCAAGTTCAAGGAGGAACTCAACTCCTTGTTTGAAATACTCGAATTGAACGGGTTGCATAGTTATTTTATTCTTGGTGGTGACCTGAATGCCAAGCATACATCAAGGCTGAACGCCACCAATAATCCAAGAGGTATATTCTTGAAGTCGTGGATAACAGAGAACCAACTTAATACAGGTGCAATCTATATGGGTGGGAACATACCCTAGAACAAATTCATAGTTGGACCTCTGCATTGCTGACGCAAGACTTGAATTCAGCTTTAATAGTCCTCAACGGAAACTGCAGGTGCTTCCTTATGATAGCGACCATAATGCAATCGTAACGGAAATCAAGCATCAACGGGATGAGCTCTTCCTTTTTCAGTTCTACATGAAAATTATCGGTTGAATTTCAAAAAAACAAACTGGGGAAAGTTTCAAGAGAAGTTTAATCGGGATTACCGGAAGAAAGGTCCTCCTTCTGAGGACGGCAACCCTTGCTCAATGGTTCCTAATAACAGGAATCTAACTAACGATGAAATAGATGTCTATTTGTCGAAGTTTAGAGAAGCTGACGTTGGAAAGATTGAGAAAGTCGTTCCCAAGATTAAACATCGAAACAATATGGAAGGATATGAAACACCAACCATTATAAGGTTGAAAAGATTGAAAAGCCTTCTTCTCACACGCGTCAACAATATTTATCGACGTTTTTTGGACTATAACCATCCCTCGTTGGCTTTGTTGAAATTACACCTGAAGAATGTCCGGAACTTAATCCGCTCATATTTCAGGAGTGAGGTCAGCAATCAATGGGCGGAAAAGTTGAGGGGTATTAGCCCACAGGACCCAGATGGCGTGTTCGCGAAAGTGAATAGCATATTCCGCAAGAAGTCTCGAGTGAAGGTATCGAATCTTGAAGTCCCTAGTGATGAGATAAATCTTTTCGATAGGGCTGGTATCGAAATTGATAGTACGACTCCGGATAGAAACGGAAACAGGATTATTTGTGAAGGGTTGGATAAACTTGCCCTGATTGGAACACATTTTGAATTGGTTCATCTACCAAACCCTGAGAGAGGGAATGAAATATTTTCAGAGGCCGTTGAAGCAAAAGTTTCCGACTTCAAATCAAGCCTGAACGGCCAATCAATTCTTCATTTCGATGAAACATTAACATCTGACCTCATACCGACTTTGAATCTTATTGATTATTTTGTCAGCTATGAAGACTTGTGTTTCATATTTCGCAGGATAAACAACAAGAAATCATGTGGTACTGATGGTATTCCAAATGTAGTTCTCCGACATTTGCCTGAGGTTGCTATTAGGAATTATTGCATATTGTTCAACAACATGTTGAGCAATTCATATTTCGATCTTGAAGAAAGGAAAAGAATCTTCATGCCCTAAAAGCTATCGCCCAATCAGCTTGCTGCCTAACATCAGCAAGGTGTTTGAAGTGATACTCAACAGAGCATTAAACGACATCTGTTGGAAACTAAATGATAGACAATGTGTTGGAGCAGGTCTCATTGATATGGAGAAAGCCTTCGATACGGTGTGGTTAGATGGACTTATTTTTAAAATCCTTCAGGACAAGTTCCCCAGACACCTTGTCGCCATGATGTGTAATATGTTATACGGGAAATCGTTTGTTGTAACTGATGGAAATCTGACAACAAGGCGCGAGTTCAAGGTCTTGAATGGTCTACAGCAGGGAACAGTTACTGCGCCTCTGCTCTTCCCAATCTTCATTCGCAAGCTATTGAACGGCTTTGATTTTAACGTCTCGCCAAAGCGATCTTTGGTATCGTTTGCTGATGATCTGATCATCTATACGGCAGACCGAAAAGCTACAATAGTTCAGAGAAATCTCCAAAAAATGTTCAATGATGTACAGCTGTACACTGAAAATTGGCGAATGAAAATCTATGCGCAGAAGTGTGAAACAATCTTGTTTCGGACAACGCTGCAGGGGTCAGTCAAGACCTGAAACGTAATTGGAAATATTTTCAAATAATGGCTGGCGAGGGTAGTCTAGAACGGGTTCCACATAAATCCTGTGTTCGATACCTCGCTGTTTATCTCGATCAGCATCTGTACTATACTGAACATGTGAAAATCATGCTCAATAAGGCACTAAAACTAGTCATGGCCCTACGAAGACTCTTTCATTCCAAATACATTGATCAAAAGGTCAAAATCATCTGT
Organism: Odontomyia ornata; assembly: GCA_963969285.1. Taxonomy (NCBI): domain Eukaryota; kingdom Metazoa; phylum Arthropoda; class Insecta; order Diptera; family Stratiomyidae; genus Odontomyia; species Odontomyia ornata. Next base: position 160,345,415 of record OZ017741.1, read on the forward strand.
TACAAGACCCTGGTTAGACAGTTTTGATATATGGATCTCAGATCTGGTACAACCAGAGTGCTAGTACTATGGAAAAATTAAGAGTTTTCGAAAGGAAATGCCTTCTGCATGTACTGGTTTGTACAGAAAGGCTGAGACGGCTTGGAAGCATTATATATCGAATAGAAGAATTTATCCAACTGCTCAAGTGACAAGAGTCGATATCTCCATATTGAAAGTTCTTCGGAATCATATCGCAAGATCTGTGACTGTGAGTGAAAACCCTTGGATTTCACAGCCGTTCCACCCTATAGACGGGTATATTGCGACTTGCCTCGCTACTGGCTTCGTTCTCCAGAAGCATTCGTGTATTTGGACATGAATCGTTATGTTTTTGATTCTGACGGCGTCCCAATCATATATCACATATATCGACGGGCCACCGATAAGAAGATAAAATATCCTCGGGATTTGAGTTCACCAGACCAACAATTCCAATGGAGATACTCATTTGCTAGATTCGTTGAAGCTGATCGAGTTGAGACGGAGCAATTTAGGTATTGGTGGCTGAATGACAATGTCTAAATTATTCGTGTTTATTTCCAGTTTTTGTGTTTCAGCTCATTATTGCTACATTTATTGTTGTTTATTTGTGTTAAAAATTAGGGATAGGTTAGGAATATGTTATGTTTATTATACGAGTATTAGGTTTAGAGATAAGGGTAAACGCGTAGGTTAGGAATATTGTAATAGAATTTTTTAGTACAAGATAAAGGTTTTCATTGAATTTTATTGGAATTAGGTTATAACATATTAGATGTAGGATCAAAGTTCACTGTTGTGTTAAAGTTATAAATATTACGATAGTGTTGGTTGGCTTTTTCTCCTTTTTCCAATCAAATCATCATATATGTAATAATCTTAATTAATTTAAATTTGCTATGGTTTTTTTTTTTTTTTTGATGAAATGTGTTTAACTAATAACGTATAAATTCAGAGAGCCATTTGGGCCATTAAGTTTTTGTATTGTTATTGTTTGGAATTTGCTTTGTATTTTTTTAAATTTATAACGATTAGTATTGAATAAAGCACTTTTGTCTTTGACTAGACTATTAAGCTGTCGATAAAATGCCAAACTTTCAAACACATTTAGAAGGGACTACTGTGGCGACATTAGCTACTCAAATCAATGAATGTGAATCTATGAAGGATCGGTAGGCTATAAATTTTACATTTTTCATGATGTTGTTCTCTCGCGATCTAACCGCAATATTGTGATTTTGATGTTCTTTTCGTTTGCAAATATAATTATATAATTAAAAAGGTTTGTCAATTTCGTAATTTCCCACAATGAATAAGAAACTTGAAAATTTTAACTATAATACTTTTAAGCTGCTATTTTAGACAACAATTACGGCCTAATTCAGGTTTGAATGAGTTCGGCACATTGATGAAAATACAGTGGGCACAATTTGCTTAGACGCAATCAGATTTTCACTCTTTAAATGGGATCTCGACCCTGTGGTTTATACATTTCAAGTGAAACCACTTGAAACACAGTGGTTTCACTTGAAATGTATAAAGATGCCGGAAGAGAGATTCAAGACCATCCAGGAGAATCAGATGATGTCATATGGATGTGCCCCACGTGTAAGCTGTTACATCAAAAATCCAAGGAGGAACAACTTTTTCTGTAAATGAAAGATTTGGAAAGTAATATTAAAGAATTAAAGGCGAATGTCAGTTCTTTAATTGATAAGACGGCAGCTACGCACAAACCAACTTATGCACAGGTGATAAAAAACGATACGACACATCAAACTGAGCTCCGCTCAGATGTCATGTCCCGGAAAGGAATCATAATCAAGCCAAAATAGCAAACATCATCAGATAAAACGCTTGCCGATTTTAAGTCTGGGATAAGACCGTCAAATTGCAAGATTCCTCTTCAACTGCTACGGCCTATTCACAATGGTGGGGCGAAAATTAAAACAGCGACCAATGCCAACGCGTCTGAGCTATACCGAGTAACCATGGATAACATGCAGGATGAGTACGACATTACCGAGACGTCGACCCAGACTGGTTATAAATGGGCTGGATAATCAATTTACAAATGAGGAACTACAAAACGAAATACAAGCGCTAAACCCTGATCTTAGGAATAGAGAAAAAATGGAACTTATTCATGGAAGCATGTATAAAAGATTAGCTAACAAATACGTCAACATTGATTATGGATCATATTTTGTGAAGGAAGACTTTAACATTACGAGATGCTTTAAGTGCCAAACATATACCCATAAGACGACGAAATGCGAAGGAGAACAAATCTGTGTGAAATGTGGAGGAAATCATGAGCTCAAGGAATGCAAAAGCACACATGAGAAGTGTTACAATTGTATGGGTAATAATAAGTATACTGATCACTCACACAGAGCAGACTCATGGGAGTGCCCAGAGTATCAAAGAAGGATTGTAATTGCTAGGAGGAGCACTGACTACAATTTTGATGATGATTGTTAATCCCAAAATTCAATCAAGCGACAAATTGACTATATTTTATGCCAATATAGGAAGCTTACGACACAAGCTGAGTGATATTCAAATTTATTTGCAGCAAAATCCTGAAGCGGATCTGATTATACTTAATGAAGTATGGATTTATCCTGAAGAAGCAAAGTATTACAATATTCCGGGATTCGTTTTCTCCTGCAGGCCCGGAAGAGGAGGAGGTACAGCAATTTATATAAAAAATACCATTTATTTCGTGACAAAGAGAGTAACATCTGACATATATAATATAATAATAATTGAAATAACCTGCGCAGGTAAAAAACTAAAGATCGGAAAAAAAATCTAATCACAGTTGCTGACACAAACATAGACCTGATTGCTGAATCACCAGAGTCGAGAATGTACAAGGATACCCTGGAAACAAACGGAGCGGTCATTGTCAATAAGGATAAAATTACTCGCCCGACTTCAAGCACCTGCCTACATCACATAGCAACAAATGATAAAAAAATTCCTGAAAACATTAAATTCACACTTGCAGACTGGCCGGAGTTAGATCATCGTGTCCTAAAAATTGCCGTCCATGGTCAAAGTCTCAATAAGCAAAACCCTACTCACAAAATATTCTGATATTTAGACAAGGATCTTTTCAAATCAAAATTTCAACAGTTGCTAACAAACTGAAAACCTGAAAGAAGATTATGTTATTGCAATTTTTGTGAACCTGAAGGAGGCTTTTGATACGGTTGATTATGACCTGTTACTTCAAAAACTTGAATCGTGTGGTATACAAGGAAAACCGAAGCAGCTTTTTAAAAGTTATTTAGAAGGAAGATTCCAAAGAACATCAGTTAATAATGTTTTGAGCGATCTAGCACCAATGAAATCGGGGGTTCCTCAAGGATCCATACTTGGACCAACCTTGTTTTTGCTATACACTAATAATTTGAATATATGTAAACTGAAAGCGCACCACACATTATATGCTGATGATACTGTACTTCTTTATTCAGGACATGATAAAGTTGCCATGGAGAATATCGTCAACGAGGATCTAAATAAATATCGTTCATGGCTTATCAAAAACAAGCTGGCATTGAATACTACAAAGACAAAATACATGATTTTTAAACAGAAGAATAAGGAAGACATAGAAGTTAACCTAAAAATTAACGGCGAAAACTTGCAAAGAGTGTTTGAAATTAAATATCTCGGTCTTACCATAGATTATCGTTTAACATGGTTGCCACACATAAATAATTTGAGGAGACAACTAGCACCAATGATAGGGGTGTTGAGAAGATATGGAGGTTTTCCAATGCATGTAAAGAAACTTGTATTAAATGCATTTGTACTAACAAAGCTACATTATGCGGTGGTCATTTGGGGTCAATCGTCAAAGCAAAACCTTAATATTATATCCAAGATGCTAACTAAAAACTATAAAAATATTCTAAACCTTCCGATTCTCACTCCAACAAGACCAACGGACCAATGCACTCACCTTCAGTCAAATCATTTCCAGTGAATCGGAACGAAACCCCCTTTATAAAAGTATCACAAATAAATCCATATAATTCAAGAAATGCCAACAATTTTGTAATACCTTACGCTAGAATTGATCGACTAAAGAACGATGCAACGAATTATGCTCTGCGTATATACAACAATACTCCCGAAACAGTGAAAAACGTAAACTCATTATTGGTTTTTAAGAAAAGACTTAAGGAACATCTAATAAATTCAAATTAATGATAAGTGCGGAGGATTGAAAATGCAGTATCTTAGGGCATTTTAGACCCTAGCGTCGAGATACTTAAAGACAGCTAGTTTTTATAAACTCAGAGTTTTTTTTACTGCGTCGTATTATATTTTTTTTATCTCTGAGAACATTTCACAAATCGGACTAGACTAGCAAGAAAGGAGTACTTCACAGCATTTGGTGTGCCCCTTATACCCATGTTTTAGCATTGCCTAGAGGCACACGTAGGAATTGACGACGTGTGAAATGCAGATCGCACGAGCGTAGTGCGACGATGAAAAAGTGATGGAAAAGTGGTAGGGAATGGAGGTATTAAAAAAAGTGCATTTTATTTTTGTGATGATTTCTTTGAAAAGGTTTTGAGCTGTTATTTCGGTTAGATTGCTAGTTGAAATCAATCCTCACTTATTTTACTGCGCGATTTGCTTAGACGCAGTTAAATTGGCAGTATGATAGTCTAAACAAGCGTGCAAATTTATATTTTGAAGTTGAAATTTAGATAAAAGTTAGTGTAATGAATAGCTCCTTTGTGATTTTTCGAGACTTTCTTCTTCTTAACTTTAAGTTCAGTGAGCCAAATAGCGAAGGGATCGTGCATGATGACTGCACAAAAAGATCAAATATCGGCTAGCAAAGAAATGGGTTTCTCGAATAGGAAAGCCCCTCTAAAAATATCAAGATCCGAGAAGCTATAAATCCAAACGAAAATTGAAAATATTAAAGAGGCAAGTATCTTAATACCAATAAGAGCAGAAACCAGAAAACGCTTGAGCGAATCCTGAAGTGTTTCTAAACTGGACTTACCTGTCAAAAAAGGCGTGTTTAATAGATTCTACATTCATCGCGAGATGTTACTTATAATAAAACAGAAAAAAAGCCTCGATTGACTGTGGCGCATAAGCAGATTCGTCTTGAATTTACGAAAGAACATATGAAATGGACAAACCAATGAGAAAATGTCATTTTTCCTGACGAGAAGAAGTTTAACTTAGATGGATCGGATAGTTTTAGCTATTATTGGTACGATCCTTGGTGGATCATTAGCTATCAGAATGATTCACCAAGGTTGAACAGGAACAATTATGTGTTGTACCGACAACAAGTCGAAATATCGGGAGAGTACTCCTACCAGAAAGGTATTGTAAACTAATTAGTAACTCAAATAACATCATCTGAACATCAGAACTTGATTCATATACGTATGCAATAAATTAAATGGAAAGCTGAATCAATTATTATTTATTTGAGTAGTCTTGATAATATATTAATGTGACAAATCATTTCCAATGTTTTTTGCAAAATTCCTACATATCTGGGTATTGTAAAATTATTTTACAATACGGTTAAAAATGAACTCTGAAAAGTATAAAGAGATGCTCGACGTTGTTTTCATGCCATTTCTCGAGGATTCTGAGGAACGAGATTTTATTTTCCGACAGTGCTGCCGTTCACGTTTTAAACCACACAAAGAGATGGTTTCCCGATCAGACCATTCCTTTGATGCAGTGCCCGACTTTAAGCCCTGACTCAAACCCAGTTGCAAATGTTTGGGGCCTAATATCACGTCAAATTTAATTGAATGGAAGGCAGTACAATACCGTCAAAGAGCTCAGAAGCGAAATATTTAGGTGTTGAAATATACTAGCCATGAGTTCATTGAAAAATCTCTTTGAGAAACACACAATTTTTAATTTAATTCAGGTGAAAGGAGCGAAAAGGAAATATTGAAGCCAGAAGTTATTTATTTCTTTTTAGTCAATTATTTTGTTTATTTGATATCCGCGGGGCAAACCACTTTCTATTTAGTTCGAAGTTTTTACGGTATGGTAGTTAAGTGCGCACCCAATTTACAATAGCAAGGAAAGATGTAATAACAGCCCGACGCCACTGACGCCGACCAGCAGATCGATGTATCCTACGTTATTGACGTCGACGGTTCGACCTTTTAACTAGTCGCTGCCACTGAACCGCGATTTGTTAGGTGTCAAAATGAAGAAGGGTACATCCGGTTCACGCCGGATCAATATTCCACGTTGCAAGACCTGAGGGTGCTGATACCGGCCCGACCAAAGCACAAAAAAAAGGAAAAACAAATAACGTGAGCGTCAGTGGCAACCGCCTCGAGTTGGATGCTCCCGGACATCATCCCGGATTGCGGATGACTGCGCCTTCACCTACACCATCTGCAGTTTCCCACGTCAAGCGAGCCCTTTTAACGTTGCAAGTAAGTTCTATAGTATATTTTTATTACAGCGTCTAATTATTTTGACACCCAGCGTCAGTGGCGTGGAGCTCTCTCCAACGGCGGCTCCCCAACGTAATCGGAAGCGCAGTGAAACTATTGAAGTGTGAATGGTTAACGTCGGGAGCAGTGGACGTGCCAACCATATCAAGGGAACGTGGTGGAGTTGGACATATCCTACTGATACGCAATTGGCGAAGGATGTCTCATGGGGGACAACCTCGAAGGCCTTTCTTTCACTTACACCCCTAACGTGGCCGACTACGTCCTAATGCAAATAGGTCACTATTGCCCAAGGGAAACATTTGAAAGAACTGGATGCCATCAAGCCTCTAACTTGGGACTAAACGCAATCACAACACATTGCGAAGAATTAGGATCGCTGGATCGGGACAAGAACGAATCTGTTGATATTTGTTGATAGAAATACGAACGAGCAAACTGCTAACTCCTCATCGACAGCACGACAGTGAAATCTGTATCTGATCATCGGTTCGTACAACGGAGAGTGATTCTTAAGTGAAAAGGAAAGGGCTATTTGGCGACTGGCTTATATTTTCGTAAACGATGGCCATTCCCGTATTCAGTTTCAACCATGATAGTGACACATACAAATTTAAAAAGGACGAATTCAGTGCGGAATTGTGTGAAAGTAAGTTCGTTATTAATCCTAGTGTATTCACATAGAACTTTATAGAAATAAAGTGGAAAATTGATGTGGCCCTATTTAAAGAGCGTGGAAGAATATGTTTTTTTTCTTCCCTAGAAGCAGTGACAGCAGATGCCATTCTTCTAGGTTAAATTGAAAATTTTCAGATACGTCTCTGTAAGCTGCCCTAATTGGTTACCGATTGTCGACGTAGCAGCTCCGTATTCCAAATAGTTTCTATAAACGTATTCTTACTTTACTGGGCTGCTATGGACATGGTTGTGGGATCGTACACATCATTATCTCTATCAGGAATACTACTAAATATAATGCCTATTTCAACCAGGCATAATCAGTCGAATGGAGCTAGTGCATTGATTACAACCATTTCTAATCTTATCTACTGTAAAAATGCTGAAAGAAATATTCAGTAATGCCTTACAATTGCATTTCACAAAAGTTTGCTGGGTGAAATCCAATCTTCGATGTGAAGAATTTTGACATTGAAGTTAATTATTCTAACTTTTATTTTAAAAACAAAAATAAAAACATTAAAAATTAGAGCTGTTAGGTGCAGAATTTTTCCAAATGGCTCTTATTGGCTAGGTTCGTGAAGCCAAAGAAAATAATATTGTATAAACTGTTGGCCACGAATATCAAAACCCTCCATAAATTGTCAACCATAAACCTGTAATGCCACGTTCATTTCAGAATCCTGCCCATGGGAAGGGAATTAGATTTGTATTGTAATGTGACGCCTACGCCCGGGAATCGAAGTGATTCCGATCCCGAACCCTTGCAACCGGCCAGATGGGTATGTCCTCGAAGTGCCAGCGGACTTCATCTGTCGTGCGGATATCGTTGCGCAGAAAATATTTTTTTTTCTGTCCCAATATTTAGATCTGTGGATATAAATATTCGAAATATAAAATTAATCCAAACCCCGACACATTTCGAGACATATCCATCTGGAAATGCCCCTCCACCGTGGCCATCGAGAAAACTATGCCACTGGCGACAACTGGAGAGGCACATTGCCGCCATATGGCGTGCCATTCCACACACGGCTGTTTTGTCCGATGTGACAACCGGGTGATTTTGACAGCCACATGGAGGCGAAGGAGTACAAATGGACGACGAGTGAACAAAGCGTCATTATGACACTTTGAAGTGTTTTTATTCATTTTCTGAACGAAATTGCTTCGGAAACCATCAATAAATACCTCAGCATAAAGACCAGATCATTCTTCGACGAACATAGCATCTATTGTGATATACGTAATAATTGTGATGCAATTTTTCGTCAATTAAAAGTTTAAGAGTTAACCTCTCTCTCTAGGTTAGTGTTGTGTCTAAAAGAAAAGAACGCGCGTCCCGGCTGTGTATAATGAAAGAAAAAGACCGGAGGAAATAAACAATTGGCTTTTAAAGGCCGCTCTTGATTGTGGATAAAGAGGTAAATTTTTGCTTCATTCGAGTTACATCGACGAATGATTTACCAAGTTTTGTTTGTAGTTCCTCGCCCCATGAATTGGATGCGCCGAAAAACACCGACTGGCGAAATTCGTTGCGACGAGTGTAACAAGGTATTTACAAAAATTTGCTATTTAACACAACACAATAAAACATTCCATAAGGGCGAGCAACCATTCCGTTGTAATCGATGTGGCAAACGTTTTTCCAACGAAGTCACTTTCGACACGCACTATGCGAAGCACAGTGCAGCACAAAAACCCCATCAATGTCAATTTTGTCCGAACCAATTCCATCATAAAACTGATCTGAGAAGACATATCGATTCGCATACAGGCAGAAAAGCTTACGTGTGCGAAACCTGTTCAAAAGGCTTCACCAGACGCGATCATTTGCGCAAGCGGGGTGATACGCACAAACCAAAACCTCCAAAACCGTTGAAAATTCGAACGGTCAAAGTGGAGAGCTAGGAATTGTTTATGTAAATTAATTTCAATTGTTGAAAGCTCAATATTAGTTGACAAAAGACTATACTACACAAAAAAAAAAAATGCCGTCTAAAATTGCCAAAAAAAAACGAAGCTAGAATGTTATACTCAGGTCAGTCTTGGAGGAATTTCTGCTTTTCGCAAGTATTGCTTTGACAACCAAAAAAAACGAAAATCCATTTAGAGAAAAAGCCATTGTCGTAACTTTGTGAAATAAAATATCCTTAAAAACATTTGAATCCTCATAGATTAACTAGCTTTTATTTAAATAATTATATTAAATATACATTATTGCGATTCAAAAGTTAATTATTTTTTTTGTTAATTAAGTATACAAACTTGTAAAAATTAAAGTAAATGAATGAAAATCTCTTTAGCTCTTGTTTATAGCATTTTGAGTTTGACAGAATAGTTTTTAACGTTTTTGTTTAGAATTAATGTTAATTCTTATTAGTGTTTATGCGCTGGGAAAAATGACGAATATATCCCTAAATAGTCAATAATGGTTCCACTGAGTATACTTAGAACGGAATGATCAAAAAAAATTAGTTACCAACCTCAGGTTTAAATCAATTATAAAATAACATAAAAAGTAGACATATATTTTTCAATTGAACAATCAGGAACTATTAATAAAATTATTGAAAAAGATTCTAAGAAATTATGCTTAACTTGTTTTTTATATTTTTGTTAGTATTTCCTGAGTTTCTTTAGTCGTTTAAAATAAGACAAGAACTATTTTGTGACAACTATCAATGCTGAGATTACTTAATTACGACGAATGAATATAGATATTTTTTATACAATGTATAATTTATTTTATCCTATCCAGAACAATAGTTGAATAATTTACAATCTTAAGAAAATATTTTTAATTACGAAATGAAATTATTTAGATGCCATTTAATATTTTTGAATTAATACGTTACTGCACTATTTTTAGATTGACTAGTACATTTCTATTGAATCAAACATGAACCTAAAGATGCAAATATTCGACTTGCCATTTTGTCTTGCATGTTTTTAAAGGAAAACAATTTCTGGGCTTATTAAACTTTCAAAAATTGCCTTGAATTTCAAATTAGATTATTCTCATTTATTTTAGTTATTTTTTTCTCAAAAAATGTGAAAATTTTGTCTGTCATATTATTATTTTGAGAACTTGACTCAACAACATAAAAAAAAAACTTCTTTACTTTTAATTTTTGATTTGGTATCATAGATGAAACAATATGAATTAATTATTATTTACTATTATCATTGTAAACATATTTTGATTTTGGAATGAGACAACAACAAAGCGGAAGAGATTATGAATTAAAAATGAATTGCTAATTTAACTAACGACTTTCCTTTTCAGTGACTCGTTCTTTTTCAGGGGGAACAGAGAGTGTAGGGTAAGTATGCCGTCGCGAGGGTAGGGTTTCGACAAATCCGCTGAAGTCGGTTTCGCGTCGCGCGCGGTACGCGGTACCTTTGATTGTTTTGTCGTTTATTTAGAGTAGGTTTCGTCGGGTTAATTTAAAGTAGCATACTTTTCGGTACCGCGTCGGAAATTCGGGAACGCGAAACGAAAATTAGATTTTTGTACTTTGACTGGTAATGGAAGGAAAATACGGAGTAACGTAAAGTAGGGTTCTTCTCCGTATGATTTTGTTTTCTGTTGATAACGCGTTTTGAAAACGGGCAAGTTCAGGTGGCTGAAAATATTGTAATTGAGCGTAACCCATTCGGAGACCCGCGACCGAAATCCTCTCCGAACTAGCTGGCCGACAAGCAGCCACCGCGTAAATGGGTTACGGTGCACGGATTGGTTGACCTGTTGGTACCATCCGTTGGCACTACTCAGACTTAACGTCTAGAACCGATGAGAGGTCGATTCCGCGTTCGAGCTGAAAAGTAGAAAATCATTACAAATGGCGCCCAACGTGGGGCCTAAAACATCCTAAGGGGGAAAGAACTTCGCGTCTTATGACGAGTTTGTCCTTTACGGAGGATGTAAGGTACTTTGGTACTCGAGTCCCACTATCAGGAGCAGTGGAGTTGTGTGATACACACTAGAAGTTGCTTCACGTGAGTTGTAGCTTCCGCTCTCCTTTGTTTGATTTTTTTTTCGCGACAGAATCCTTCCGATGTGTTGTCCCAGGTTAACCCCTGTAAGGACCTTCTATTTTCTTGATGGAACTGCCAGTCTGATGGGTTTACCTATCAGCATGGACTCTCAAGAAAATAGAAGGCTACCTTGCCTTTATGTCGCGGAAGGATTCCAACTATTTCGTATGCGTGTTAGACGAGTGGTATCGGTTCAACGTTCGGTGGCGTATGCTGGAGTTGCGAAGCCCGGAATGCTTCCACGCGTCGGGAATTTTGACCGCGTACTAAAATCGTTACGGTAGCTCTACCACTTGTCTCGTCGAGTCACTTTAACGTAGTTTAGAGACGGTTTTTTGTAATGTATGTGGGGTTAGGGGATATAATTTCGTAAATCGACCGAAAGCACCCTTTCTTCGGCAGATTACCACGCACTCTCTTTTCCCGTTGGAGGAGTCGACCACTGGAAAGGAAAGGTATATCAAATAAAATTTTTTTTTCCATTTCCTATAAATAGCTCGCCACTAACGGCCACTAATTTAGTGATAAGTTTATAAACCAATAGAATAAGTATATTCTCTATTTTTTTATTTTTTTATTTTAGCACCACATTTAAACCAGCAAGAACAATCATGGCAACGAAGCGGACCCCAGATAAGCGTTGGAGCCGATCTAAAACGGTCCAACCAGCTAACTGCGGGATCTGCTTCGAAGACGTAGTGGAGGGCGTACACAGCGTGCGATTGGATTGTGGACATTTATTCCATCGTGCCTGTGTACAACAGCTCCTCCTCACGTCAGAGCTGTGTCCCTTATGCCGGCGACCCATAGATCGGTCTGCCCTAGACGTCCCCCTCGGAACGCCCCTACCAACGCGTGGAGCAGTGGCGAAAGGAGTTCCAGAGGCCGAACCGTCACAACCACTTTTAGACCTGCAAGGAGCCGTAGGCGGTGAAGTTCCGGCCGCAAGTGTCGTGTCCGAGGTGACACCCATGCCTTCCGCCCACTCCATTGACACCCTCGTGGCGTTGATGAGGGATATGTCGGAGAGGATTGGCAACCTGGAGGGAAAGCTCCAGAATCTCCCGTTGAGCCAACCACCCAGCCGCGTGAGAACTCCGCTTGGCTGGGAGCCAAATCCTAGTGTGGCGATGCCCCACTCCCGACAATCCGAGCAATGGGTCCCCCCTCCAAGGAACTCGGGAATGGATCCCAGAGCTCCCGAATACAGACCGCGACACAGTACCGGACCTCCGTTGGTACCTCCAGCCCCCGAGGCAGTTCAGTACAACAGGTCAATCGAGGATGTGATTCCCCCCGGGAACGCATTGGCACTTTTTCGAGACCCGACGCCTCGTATCATGGAGAGTTGGCGCCTGAACTTTACAGGGTTCAACGATATGATATCGGCGGACCGGTTCCTTTTCCGGATTCAGGCGTTGGTATCCAGCACCCTGGGAGGTGATTCCTCGGCCTTCCTCCGGCATGCACATCTTTTGTTCAGCGGCGACGCTGCCGACTGGTACTGGAGCTTTAAAGAGTCAACGCCACGTCCCACTTGGCACTCTTTCAGTGCAGCCTTCCGCAATCGATTTGAGGATGGCTTCACTGAGAGAGAGCTAAGGGAGCAAATAAAGAAACGGAAACAAGGCGCTCACGAACCGTTCGACCAGTACTACACAAGTATAGTGAGATTGAGCACTCGCTTGCGAAATACCATGCCCGAGGACGAACTGGTAGAAATTATCAGAGAGAATATGCGCTGGGATCTCCAGAACAGCCTTCTGCATTTTCCCATCAACACCATACAGGGATTGCGCCTCCATGCCCGTAGACAAGAACACTTGGATGAGCGGCGTGGTACCTTCCGCCCACAACCTCGCATAACGGTACCAAATCCCCGAAATCATCACACCGCGGAGTTGATGGCAGCGGACCACCTGCTTGCTGATCCAGTACCAATACCGAGGAGCGGAGCACCACCGGAGCTTGAGGACCCAGCCTTGATTGATCGACCCTCCCTTGAAGCAATTACAAGCCCGACGGTCTGTTGGAACTGCCGACAACCGGGACATCGGTTCTATGCATGTCCAGCGGAGCCGACGCTTTTCTGCTACCGCTGCGGGAAGGCCGACACATATGCACCTGACTGTGCAAATTGCAAAGGGCGAAAAAACTTGCCACCGAGTGCCGCGACCACCCGTCGGCACTCCTAAACCCCGGACGAACCAATCCAGACCCCATCACCAGCTATGACCCAGCTCCCAACATGACTCCAACTCTGCTGACTCGCACCGCTAAAGACAGTTCTCCCGAAGCTCCACAACTGACGCCGTCCTCCGCCGAGGCCAACGCGCAGGGAAATGATAGCGAGACGAAAGTTCCTTGGCATGTAAAACCTTTTCATGTCAGGCTGCGGAATTATTTGGCTACTCGACAGCGCATCTTCCATGAGGAATTGGCCACAACTGTCCCACCGCGAAGCAAGCGAGCCACGCGTCGGATGCGGAGCTTCTGGAGAAAAGTCAGGCAGTCGAGGAAAGTGTTGAAGGACATATACTTAGACGAATTATTGAGGGATGATGTTCGGCCATATGCGTCAGTACACCTCCTGCAAAAACGAGTATCAGGCTTAGTCGATACGGGAGCCAGTGTGAATTGCATATCTGCCGAGTTTGCAGGGGAGGTACTGGCAAAGCACGCGGACCAAATCCGTCATTTCACCTCCTGGTTAAGCACGGCGGACGGAACTCGTCACTCTGTAGTGGGAAAAATTATGACGGATGTCACCTTTAAAGGAGTAACTGAACCCATGGAATTTTTCATTATACCTCAGTTTACCCAGAATCTTTACCTAGGAGTGGATTTCGTTCGAAAATTTAACTTGGCCCCGGCACTATTTCCCGGTACGATCCTGGAGTCCATCACCACAGCTCCTGACCAATCTCAACCCATTAACTTACTACGACATACTCTGGATGTAAATCAGCAACTGCGTCTAGACTCGGCTATATCGGCTTTTCCATCGCACGAGAAGGAAGGTCTCGGGCGGACTGCCCTGGTGTTCCACACTATAGATGTGGGGGATGCTAAACCCATAAAACAGAGACATTTCGCCATATCTCCGGCGAAGGAAAAATCGTTATATGCCGAAGTGGATCGAATGCTAGCATTAGGCGTAATCGAAGAATCACAGAGCGCGTGGGCTTCCCCAGTCACCTTAGTTGTCAAGCCGAACAAGGTCCGGTTATGCTTAGATGCCAGACGCTTGAACGCCGTCACAGTCAAGGACGCATATCCTCTACCGTTGATCGAAGGCATTTTGAGTCGATTGCCTAAAGCCCATTTCATCACGAGCTTAGACCTCAAAGACGCCTTTTGGCAAATTCCTTTAGACCCCGGTTCAAAGGAGAAAACAGCCTTCACAGTCCCAGGTCGGCCCCTATATCAATTCGTGACCATGCCATTCGGATTGTGTAATGCCCCCCAAACAATGACGCGCCTTATGGATAAGGTAATACCACCTCACTTGCGGCACCAAGTTTTCGTTTACTTGGACGATCTGTTGCTTATAACCGAGACCTTTGACGAACACATCGACCTGCTTCAGGAGGTGGCTCTACACATCCGGAGGGCAAGACTAACCATCAACATAAGGAAGAGCCAGTTCGTGATGACGGAGGTGAAGTATTTAGGTCACATCATTGGGCATGGCCATATCAAGACCGATCCGGAAAAGACTCAAGCGATTGACGTTTTTCCATTACCCAAGACCACCAAACAATTACGCCGATTCTTAGGTTTATGCGGATGGTACCAGCGTTTTGTACGTGACTATGCCACCATTATCACTCCTTTGACCGACATGCTGCGTAAGGGACGTAAATTCGTCTGGGAAGAGTCCAGCTTGCGAGCCTTTGAAGAGCTAAAGAAGAGTCTGACTACAGCCCCCGTACTGCACAGCCCGGACTTTGACAAACCGTTCTCAATCCATTGTGACGCGAGTCAACATGGGGTGGGAGCAGTCTTAGTCCAGGTTGCACAAGACGGCGAGGAGAGACCTATAGCCTTCATGTCTCACAAGTTGAACCCAGCCCAGCGAAATTACACGGTCTCCGAGCAGGAATGTCTAGCTGCGGTATTGGCAGTGAAACGCTTCCGAGCCTATGTGGAGGGACACACCTTTGAAATCGTTACGGATCACGCTTCTCTGAAATGGCTAATGAGCCAGACTGATCTCAACGGCAGATTGGCCAGGTGGGCACTGAAATTACAGGCATTTGACTTCACCATCCGCCACCGAAAAGGTAGCCAGCATGTAGTCCCCGACACCCTATCCAGAATGTTCGCCCCTGAAGGAGCCGAGTTGGTCCAAGAGGACGACAGCCCCCAATTGATCGATTTGGACCATCCTGCCTTCAAGTCAGCAACCTACACACAACTGATTCACACTATCCAGAATCAACAGCCCCAGCTTCCTGAACTGCGGTTGACGGATGGGTTTATTTATAAGCGGATGGGACACGCATCCGGAGACCCCATACAAGAAGAAGAACAGTGGAAGTTGTGGGTGCCCGAATAATTAACCACTGATCTCATCAGACGGGCTCATGACCACCCATCAAGTGCGCACGGCGGATACGGTCGTACACTTAGGCGGTTGAAAACCTGTTTCTTTTGGCCTAAGATGGCACAACAGATAAAAGCGTACGTAGCCTCTTGTGAGCTATGCAAGTGCACTAAAGCGCCCAACACCATTCTTCGGCCACCCATGGGTAAGGTTGAGGTCCCCGAACGCGTGTTCCAGCGCTTGTACATTGATCTTATCGGTCCTTACCCTCGATCTGCTTCTGGTCACACGGGAGCTGTCGTGGTCCTGGACCAGCTCTCTAAATTCCCTATCATAGAACCACTACGTAACATGCACACTGGACCTATAATCAGCTTCTTGGAGAACCGAGTCTTTCACGTGTTTGGAGTTCCGGAGAAACTTGTCTCCGACAATGGGGTCCAGTTCACCTCCAGCAAGTTCCGAGACCTAATGTCCAAATACGGCATCATCCACCAACGAACTGCCGTCTATTCACCACAAGCCAACGCATCCGAACGACTGAATCGTACGCTCATAGCGGCCATTCGCGCCTATGTCCACCCGAATCAGAAGGACTGGGATCGCAAATTGTCCGCCATCACTAGTGCGCTGCGCTCGTCGTACCACGCCACCACCGGGATTTCGCCATATTTCGCATTGTTCGGGCAGTACATGATCTGTCATGGGAGCGCTTACCGGCTATTGCGACAACTGAAATCGCTAGAGGACCCAATCGTGGTTCTGGAACCGCACGAAAAGCTCCAACTTCTGCGAGAGCAACTGCGGGAGAAGATTGAAGAAAGTCGACGGATGGGAGAGGAGCGGTACAACTTGCGATCTCATCCTTCTGGCTTTAAGGCAGGCGACGAAATATATCGTCGAAACTTCCGACAGAGCGATGCCACCCGACATTACAATGCCAAACTAGACAAGAAATTCGTGAAGTGTCGAGTCCTACAAGTACTAAGCCCCACCCGATACCTCATCGCGGACATGACTGGTAAAACCCTGGGAATTTACCACGCAAAAGACCTTAGACGATGAAGTGCAACTATTTCCCACGAAAAACCTTGGCTTACCCCAATCTTTGCCTAGACGAAGACCTCCGAATAACACCTGACTCCCTACTATATAGTCACTGTCGAGTCTTCACGAACATGGTTGTAGCCTATCCCTCGAAACCGACATTCGACCCGCCACGGCCCTAACCAAGACCTTTTATATAGGAGACGGGATCGTAATTACTTCGATTTTGGGGGGGGGGAATGTGTAATGTGACGCCTAAGCCCGGGAATCGAAGTGATTCCGATCCCGAACCCTTGCAACCGGCCAGATGGGTATGTCCTCGAAGTGCCAGCGGACTTCATCTGTCGTGCGGATATCGTTGCGCAGAAAATATTTTTTTTTCTGTCCAAATATTTAGATCTGTGGATATAAATATTCGAAATATAAAATTAATCCAAACCCCGACACATTTCGAGACATATCCATCTGGAAATGCCCCTCCACCGTGGCCATCGAGAAAACTATGCCACTGGCGACAACTGGAGAGGCACATTGCCGCCATATGGCGTGCCATTCCACACACGGCTGTTTTGTCCGATGTGACAACCGAGTGATTTTGACAGCCACATGGAGGCGAAGGAGTACAAATGGACGACGAGTGAACAAAGCGTCATTATGACACTTTGAAGTGTTTTTATTCATTTTCTGAACGAAATTGCTTCGGAAACCATCAATAAATACCTCAGCATAAAGACCAGATCATTCTTCGACGAACATAGCATCTATTGTGATATACGTAATAATTGTGATGCAATTTTTCGTCAATTAAAAGTTTAAGAGTTAACCTCTCTCTCTAGGTTAGTGTTGTGTCTAAAAGAAAAGAACGCGCGTCCCGGCTGTGTATAATGAAAGAAAAAGACCGGAGGAAATAAACAATTGGCTTTTAAAGGCCGCTCTTGATTGTGGATAAAGAGGTAAATTTTTGCTTCATTCGAGTTACATCGACGAATGATTTACCAAGTTTTGTTTGTAGTTCCTCGCCCCATGAATTGGATGCGCCGAAAAACACCGACTGGCGAAATTCGTTGCGACGAGTGTAACAAGGTATTTACAAAAATTTGCTATTTAACACAACACAATAAAACATTCCATAAGGGCGAGCAACCATTCCGTTGTAATCGATGTGGCAAACGTTTTTCCAACGAAGTCACTTTCGACACGCACTATGCGAAGCACAGTGCAGCACAAAAACCCCATCAATGTCAATTTTGTCCGAACCAATTCCATCATAAAACTGATCTGAGAAGACATATCGATTCGCATACAGGCAGAAAAGCTTACGTGTGCGAAACCTGTTCAAAAGGCTTCACCAGACGCGATCATTTGCGCAAGCGGGGTGATACGCACAAACCAAAACCTCCAAAACCGTTGAAAATTCGAACGGTCAAAGTGGAGAGCTAGGAATTGTTTATGTAAATTAATTTCAATTGTTGAAAGCTCAATATTAGTTGACAAAAGACTATACTACACAAAAAAAAAAAAAAAAATGCCGTCTAAAATTGCCAAAAAAAAAACGAAGCTAGAATGTTATACTCAGGTCAGTCTTGGAGGAATTTCTGCTTTTCGCAAGTATTGCTTTGACAACCAAAAAAAACGAAAATCCATTTAGAGAAAAAGCCATTGTCGTAACTTTGTGAAATAAAATATCCTTAAAAACATTTGAATCCTCATAGATTAACTAGCTTTTATTTAAATAATTATATTAAATATACATTATTGCGATTCAAAAGTTAATTATTTTTTTTGTTAATTAAGTATACAAACTTGTAAAAATTAAAGTAAATGAATGAAAATCTCTTTAGCTCTTGTTTATAGCATTTTGAGTTTGACAGAATAGTTTTTAACGTTTTTGTTTAGAATTAATGTTAATTCTTATTAGTGTTTATGCGCTGGGAAAAATGACGAATATATCCCTAAATAGTCAATAATGGTTCCACTGAGTATACTTAGAATGGAATGATCAAAAAAAATTAGTTACCAACCTCAGGTTTAAATCAATTATAAAATAACAAAAAAAGTAGACATATATTTTTCAATTGAACAATCAGGAACTATTAATAAAATTATTGAAAAAGATTCTAAGAAATTATGCTTAACTTGTTTTTTATATTTTTGTTAGTATTTCCTGAGTTTCTTTAGTCGTTTAAAATAAGACAAGAACTATTTTGTGACAACTATCAATGCTGAGATTACTTAATTACGACGAATGAATATAGATATTTTTTATACAATGTATAATTTATTTTATCCTATCCAGAACAATAGTTGAATAATTTACAATCTTAAGAAAATATTTTTAATTACGAAATGAAATTATTTAGATGCCATTTAATATTTTTGAATTAATACGTTACTGCACTATTTTTAGATTGACTAGTACATTTCTATTGAATCAAACATGAACCTAAAGATGCAAATATTCGACTTGCCATTTTGTCTTGCATGTTTTTAAAGGAAAACAATTTCTGGGCTTATTAAACTTTCAAAAATTGCCTTGAATTTCAAATTAGATTATTCTCATTTATTTTAGTTATTTTTTTCTCAAAAAATGTGAAAATTTTGTCTGTCATATTATTATTTTGAGAACTTGACTCAACAACATAAAAAAAAAACTTCTTTACTTTTAATTTTTGATTTGGTATCATAGATGAAACAATATGAATTAATTATTATTTACTATTATCATTGTAAACATATTTTGATTTTGGAATGAGACAACAACAAAGCGGAAGAGATTATGAATTAAAAATGAATTGCTAATTTAACTAACGACTTTCCTTTTCAGTGACTCGTTCTTTTTCAGGGGGAACAGAGAGTGTAGGGTAAGTATGCCGTCGCGAGGGTAGGGTTTCGACAAATCCGCTGAAGTCGGTTTCGCGTCGCGCGCGGTACGCGGTACCTTTGATTGTTTTGTCGTTTATTTAGAGTAGGTTTCGTCGGGTTAATTTAAAGTAGCATACTTTTCGGTACCGCGTCGGAAATTCGGGAACGCGAAACGAAAATTAGATTTTTGTACTTTGACTGGTAATGGAAGGAAAATACGGAGTAACGTAAAGTAGGGTTCTTCTCCGTATGATTTTGTTTTCTGTTGATAACGCGTTTTGAAAACGGGCAAGTTCAGGTGGCTGAAAATATTGTAATTGAGCGTAACCCATTCGGAGACCCGCGACCGAAATCCTCTCCGAACTAGCTGGCCGACAAGCAGCCACCGCGTAAATGGGTTACGGTGCACGGATTGGTTGACCTGTTGGTACCATCCGTTGGCACTACTCAGACTTAACGTCTAGAACCGATGAGAGGTCGGTTCCGCGTTCGAGCTGAAAAGTAGAAAATCATTACAGTATATAACAGTAAAAGAAAGAATATTCTTTTTTTTAGAAACAATGGCTTATGGAGTGACAACAAAGTAATTAAAGAATAATATTGTGTTTATCAAGTTTAATTAATTTATCTCTAAAATTCTTGTTGGAAAAGATCACTTCCTAATTGAAGAATTACTTTGAATATTTATGATAAAAAGCTCATTCGTGATCCGTTTTATTTTAGATACAGATGTAAGGAACTATACGAGATATTTAATTTTAATTAATCAATACAAATAAGTTGAACAACGAAGGCATATTCTTAAATTTAAAGCCCAAGTAAACTTAATGTAAAAAGGAACTCATAATTTTCTGTAAGAAGCAATGAGCGATAAACACTTTCTGGTAAGAAATTTTTGTAAGGTGTTTCTCTTACAATAAAATGTTAATGGTATGTTATAAACCAATAATTTCTAAACTATCAAATGCCCAACCTTGTACTTCTAAAGATTCTTTTTCAAAATCGCCTAAATTAACTCACTAAGCATACGACTACTATTTATCTGTTACTTATATACTATTTATCTGTTGCTTACATTTGGTTGAGTCTATAGTTTCAGTAACTTTCACATGATGGGTTGTAATACAAATTTAACTACAGGTTTACATAAATACACATATTATCTTCTATGTACACGCTTTAAGGTTTTCAAAATTATGCTGTATATTTCAAAGATATGAAACTTATCCAAAACGTAAAGTAAAGCTTTTTAGTCAATTATTTTGTTTATTTGATATAATTCTATTAACTTCAAAAACATGAATAAAATGCCCTCCTAAAACTAGCCGAATATTCATAAGTTTGCCGTGATTTACTTCGGGACTGCATGATAAACTTTAAAAAAAAAATCGAACAAAGTGAAACGTTCATCAACTAGGAAAAGAATTTGTTTCGGTTCCCAAATTGCAATACTCGTATTTGTTCAAATCTGACCAAATATAAGGACATTGTCATATGCCAAATGGTACTTTGTACGAAAAATTTGTATCTTTTAGTTTTGTAACGATTATGGACATAAGAACTTTTCTCGGTAAGTTACCAAATAAACAATTTCGTTATACGATCTTACAACATAATCAAGTACCTTATTTAAAGAAATAAAATTTAAGTGCATGAAAGTTCCAAAAAGAGAAAACAATGGAAAAATTAAGACATTTAGTATTTAAAATGAATTAGGCCATTTTAATTCACACGTTAATATTAAAATTTTGATTAGTTCTTGTGACTAGCAACTTCTTATTTTAAATTTAATTTTTTGTAAAATATTACGGGCTTATGATTAATCCTAGGAAAGGTGAAGACTTCCTGATATAAAGTTTATAGAAATGAATAAAATAAATTGCTAAGCTAATCAAGTCTTTCCTTTCCAGCTAAACCCTTCTCTTCCAGCAGGGGAATGTCGGCGAACGGTATGTCACTTCGAGGGTAGAGTTCGTGTAATCCGCGAATGGCCGGTTTCGCGTCGCGGTCGGTACGCGCTACCTTAGTTTGTTTTGATGTTTTTTATTAGCGTAGGAGATTTCGAAGTTTGCTTTAGAGTAGTATATTTTTCGGCACCATGTCGGAAAAAAAGAAAGATATTTCGGGAACGCGGAATTCGATCAAGGTTTTGCTGTTGTTTGACTGAATTGAAGGTAAATACGGAATAAAGTAGAGAAAGGTTTCTTTTCCAGATGGTTGCATTTTAGACGCGTTTAAAACGGGCACGGAATGGTTGCTGAGTCAATGTAATCGAGCGTAATCCATTTAAACGACCTGCGACCGAAATCCTCTCCGAACTAGCTGGCCGACAAGCAGCCACCGCGAAATAGATTACGAGTGCAGGGACTGGTTGACCGATTGGGTACCATTCGTTGGCACGACTCAGACTTCACGTCTAGAACCGATGAGAGGTCGGTTCAGATTTCCTTCGGGAAATTCGACGTTCGTGTGCGAACTAAAATCATTATGAAGATGTGTGTTTTTTTTTTAAATTTAGATCAAGTGTAAATGCATCAGATCTGTTAATAAATAATTGTTTTAAACGAAATTTCGAAATTTCATTCTCTTAGCACACTCCTAACTTAAAAACTTGATGTGCGTCTGAGCAAATTGCGCGCACTGTATATAAAGAATCACTGCAAAGATAGCTGGAAACCAAACGCCAAATTCAAGTTTGCGGCTCTTCCAATTTTTAAGATTTGTTATTGTGAGAACACGTAACGTGCTAATTAGATTTATATGAGAATTGGTAAATTGTTGACAAAAGTAATTAGACAAGATAGTCGGTTCTCCAAATGGCGACTTGTCAAATTTTCAAAATTTAAAGACCTGTACAAGTCTTACTTGTCCTTCGATTTAAGGTCGAAGATCTAAAGATTATTGAATTTTTATGTATTCTACGTCTAGCACTCGTTGCGTGTGGACGTGTTTTTAAATCGCTCCTGTCATTTTAAAAATTAATTAATTTTTCACAAAAGTTAATTGAAAATGATTTTTTTAATTGAAAACCATCACCGTCGAATTATTCGAGCATTTATCGATTACCTGAAATTCATTTCTGAAGAAGTATCAAAAGTGGAAATACGTTCAAGGGAAGTTCCGGTTTGAGAACATTCTCTCTAGTCTCGCTGCAAAAGCATTGAGATGGAGCCCGATGGCTTCAGCCATCAACCAAAACGATCGTGTTCATTGCCAACGATGACGGGCGAAAAAAGCTCAACCGAAGATACGATAATAACGAAGAAAAACCGCAAATTTTATCGGTCATCACGATCGAGCAGTTGATTAAAGATAAGGAGATAACTGACAAGATTGAGAAAGAAAACGAAGAGCTCAAACTTCGAATCAAATCACTAGAAGCACTCGGAACATTGACGTTCAACAAATCTCAAGAAAGCAAGAAAGGAAAAGAAGCAAATTCAAAAATTACTGAAGATAAGAAAACTAAGAAACCAAAACAAGAAGCTGATCAAGAGGATGTCTTCAGTGCAGGCGGAGCAAACGGCAGCAGAAATTATTATGCAGCGCTAGCTGGACTAGAAGATACGGTGAATATTGAAGAGGATCCAGGTAAAACTTCTAATTAAAAATTAAACATAGGGAGAAAAAACCAAAAGTTTTGTCTGCTGGTGGAAAGAAAAAGTCCCATCAATCAACGCATTTGGGCAAACGAGCAAAGATGTGGTTCGGCTTGTGGCAGCCGAAAATAAGCTGAATGATTTTGAGATCAACAGAGTGAATGCCGATAAACTGACAATTAGAACTAAGTCGCTGGTTGATTTTCATGCAGCAAAAAGTGCGTTAAATTCTGGAGATGTTCCGCATTTTACATACACCCCCAAAAGCGAAAGAATCCAAAACTTTTTATTGAAGGATCTGACTGCAGAGAGGACACAGTCGATCTGCTTCAGGTGCTCCAAGAAATTGCACCAGAAATTCAATTTATTTCCGTTAAAGACTTTGCAACAAGGAGATGGATTGTCGAGCATAAAAGCTTGCCTTATTTCTTAGTCCGGATTTCCACAAAAGCAGTTCAAGTGCCCTGCAAAAAATAAGGTACTTGAACTTCCGTGTGGTGAGGTGGGAACGCCTCCAAAAAAGTAAGGTCAACCAGTGCTACAGGTGCCAAAGATTCGGGCATTCAGCTGCCAATTGCGCCATGAAATACAGGTGTGTTAAATGCAAAGATATCCATGCTCCCGGCGAGTGCAAATAGGCTCGGGCGGAGCCAAAAGAGAAATTATATTGTGTGAACTGCGGTGTCTTTGATCATCCAGCATCATATCGAGGATGCCCCCGGTATCAAGATGCAAAGGTAAAATTCACTCTAAAACAAAGTCAAGCACACCGCAGTGTGATACCTACCAACTTCGTCAAGCCCGGAGTGTCATTTGCACTTGCTGCGAGACTAGCAGACAATGTAAATAAAATAAATAATGTAAGTGGCAATAATGAGCTGCTCCTTAAAATTTATCAGCAAATAAATTCCTTATCGGATAGAATCGATAAACATGATTCTAAAATTAACATTGTTTTTCAGCGTTTAGGGCTCTCAAATGCCTCAAAATAAGTTGTTATCCAGTCACATTTCCACGGATAGGATTCATCTCATCTCGATCAACGTCAACTCCATTGTGAGTCTACATCGACGTCACTGTCTCCGGAGTTCCTTGTCAAGCAAAAGCCTGACATCATGCTTCAATTCATGGCACTCCATGACATTCAAGGATTTTGAATTCGTAAGAAACGATAGGGTAATAGGTGATGGGGGAGGTGGCACCAGGATATTGGTTCGAAGACCCTATTGTTTCCAAAATATTGAAAAAGTCGAATTCAAAAGCTTTGAATCTCTTGAAGTGTCTGTTATCAAAATATCACTGCCAGGTGGGGATAACTTCTTCGTTATCTCTGCCTATGCAACTGGTGGAACTGTTCTCAAGCTCAAGGAGGAACTCAATCTCTTGTTTGAAATACTCGAATTTAACAGGCTTCATAATTATTATATTCTTGCTGGTGACCTGAACGCCAAGCATATATCATGGCTGAACGCCACCAATAATCCAAGAGGTGTATTCCTGAAATCGTGGATAACAGAGAACCAAATTGAATACAGGTGTAATCCATATGGGTCGGAGTTCCAAACATACCCTAGGACAAATTCATATTTGGACCTCTGCATTGCTGATACGAGACTTGAATTCAGCTTTAATAGTCCTCAACGGAAACTGCAGGTGCTTCCTTACAATAGCGACCATAACGCAATCGTAATGGAAATCAATCATCAAAGGGATGATTTCTTCCTCTTTCCAGTTCAACACGAAAATCATCGGTTGAACTTCAAAAAAACAGACTGGGGAAAGTTTCAAAAGAAGTTTAATCGGGAGTATCAGAAGCAATGTCCCCCTTCTGATGATGGCAACTCTTGCTCAATGGTTCCTAATGACAGGAATCTAACTAACGATGAAATAGATGTCTATTTGTCGAAGTTAGAGAAGCTGACGTTGGAAACGATTGAGAAAGTAGTTCCCAAGATTAAACTTCGAAACAATATGGAAGGATATGAAACACCAACCATCGCAAGATTGAAAAGATTGAAAAGCCTTCTTCTCACACGCGTCAACAATATTTATCGACGATTTTTGGACTACAACCATCCCTCGTTGACTTTGTTGAAATTACATCTGAAGAATGTCCGGAACTTAATCCGGTCATACTTCAGGAGTGAGGTCAGCAATCAATGGGCGGGAAAATTGAGAGATATTAGCCCAAAGGACCCAGATGGCGTGTTCGCGAAAGTGAATAGCATATTCCGCAAGAAGTCTCGAGTGAAGTTATCGAATCTTGAAGTCACTAGTGATGAGATAAATCTTCTCGATAAGGCTGGTATCGAAATTGATAGTACGACTCCGGATAGAAATGGAAACAGGATCATTTGTGAAAGATTGGATAAACTTGCCCTGATTGGAACACATTTTGAACTGGTTCAGCTGCCAAACCCTGAGAGAGGGAATGAAATATTTTCAGAGATCGTTGAAGCAAAAGTTTCCGACTTCAAATCAATCCTGAACGGCCAATCAATTCTTCATTTCAATGAAACATTAACATCTGACCTCATACCGAGCTTGAATCCTATGGATTATTTTGTCAGCTATGAAGACTTGTGTTTCATATTTCGCAGGATAAACAACAAGAAATCATGTGGTACTGATGGTATTCCAAATGTAGTTCTCCGACATTTGCCTGAGGTTGCTATTAGGAATTATTGCGTAATGTTCAACAACATGTTGAGCAATTCATATTTCCCAAATGAGTGGAAAAAGGCTAAGGTATTTCCGATCTTGAAGAAAGGAAAAGAATCTTCATGCCCCAAAAGCTATCGCCCAATCAGCTTGCTGCCTAACATCAGCAAGGTGTTTGAAGTGATACTCAACAGAGCATTAAACGCCCACATTGAGGAATATGAGTTGATGCCGAATTGCCAATTTGATTTTCGTGCCAGGCATTCGACCACACATGCAATAACGAAAGTAACCTCAGACATCTGTCGGAAACTAAATGATAGACAATGCGTTGGAGCATGTCTCATTGATATGGAGAAAGCCTTCGATACGGTGTGTTTAGATGGACTAGTTTTTAAGCTCCTTCAGGACAAGTTCCCCAGACACCTTGTCACCATGATGTGTAATATGTTATACGGGAAATCGTTTGTTGTAACTGATGGAAATCTGACAACAATGCGCGAATTCAAGGTCTTGAATGGTCTACAGCAGGGAACAGTTATTGCGCCTCTGCTCTTCTCAATCTTCATTCGCAAGCTATTGAACGGCTTTGATTTTAACGTCTCGCCAACGCGATCATTGGTAGCGTTTGCTGATGATCTGATCATCTATACGGCAGACCGAAAAGCTACAATAGTTCAGAGCAGTCTCCAAAAAATGTTCAATGATGTGCAGCTGTACACTGACAATTTTCGAATGAAAATCAATGCGCAGAAGTGTGAAACAATCTTTTTTCGGACAACGCTGCAGGGGGTCAGTTAAGGCCTGAAACGTAATTGGAAAGATTTCCACATCATGGCCGGCGAGGGTAGTTTAGAACGAGTTCCATATAAATCCTGTGTTCGATACATCGGTGTTTATCTCGATCAGTATCTGTACTATACTGAACATGTGAAAATCATGCTCAGTAAGGCACTAAAAGCAGTCATGGCCCTACGAAGACTCTTTCATTCCAAATACATTGATCAAAAGGTCTAAATTATCTATTTCAAGACGCTGGTTAGACCAGTTTTGACATTTGGATGTCAGATCTGGTACAACCAGAGTGCTAGTTTCGAAAGGAAATGTCTTCGTGCATGTACTGGTTTGTACAGAAAGCCTGAGACGGATTGGAAACATTATATATCGAAAAGAAGAATCTATCAAACTGCTGAAGTGACAAGAGTCGATATCTTCATATTGAAACTTCTTCGGAATCATATCGCAAGATCTGTGACTGCGAGTGAAAACCCTTGGATTTCCAAGCCGTTCCACCCTACAGACGGGTATATTGTGACTTGTCTCGATACTGGCTTCGTACCTCCAGAAGCATGCGTGCATTTGGACATAAATCGATATGTTTTTGATTCTGACGGCGTCCCAGTCATATATCACATATATCGACGGGCCACCGATAAGAAGATAAAATATCCTCCGAGTTTGAGTTCACGAGACCAACGATTCCAATAGAGATACTCATTTGCTAGATTTGTTGAAGCTGATCGAATTGAGACGCCGCAATCCAGGTGTTGGTGGCTGAATGACAATGTTTAAAATATTCGTGTTTATTTCCAGTTTTGTGTTTTT
The DNA here is from genome assembly GCA_963969285.1 of Odontomyia ornata. Classification (NCBI taxonomy): domain Eukaryota; kingdom Metazoa; phylum Arthropoda; class Insecta; order Diptera; family Stratiomyidae; genus Odontomyia; species Odontomyia ornata. The sequence goes on from OZ017741.1 coordinate 160,372,960, forward strand.
CATTACTTAGTTTTTGAGTTTCAGCTCATTATTGATACATTTAGTGTTGTTGTTTATTTTTGTTAAAAATTAGATATAGGTTAGGTATATGTCATGTTTATTATATTACGTTAGAGATAAGATTAAACGCTTAGGTTAGGAACGTTGTGATAGAATTTTTTAGTATAAGATAAAGTATTTGATTGCATTTTATTAGAAATAAGTTAAAACATATTAGGTGTAGGATCAAAGTTCACTGTTGTGTTAAGATTATAAATAATTTTAGGATAGTGTTGGTTGGTTTTTTCTCCTTTTTCCAAATGAATTTTAAAAATATGTAATAATCTTCATTGATTTGAATTTGCTAAAGTTTTTGTTTTAAATGTGGTAAATGATAACGTATGCATTTAGAGAGCCATTTGGGCCATTAAGTTTTTTATTGTTATTGTTTGGAATTTGCTTTATATTCTTTGAAAATTTATAACGATTAGTATTAAATAAAGCGCTTTTGGCTTTGACTTTGACTTTGAGGAGGGAATGTTCGAGTTGAAGGTGAGTGAATCCTCACAGTATAAGGTTTTTATAGTCAATTATTTGTTGATTTGATGTCCGCTAGCCAATTTTCTTTTTTCTTGAAAAGCCGTCGGGCTTTGCTTTGTATTGCGAGCAGACGCGTTCCTTTGAGTCATCTTTAGTGTCTTCACCGATATAAAATCATTTCCTTCAACACATTTTTTAGACTCTGAAGTTGACTCAAAGGAACGCGTCTGCTCACAAAACAACGCAAAGCCCGACGGCTTTTCAAGAAAAAAGTCTTTGGCTACCGTTTTTTAAATTTTTATGGAATCTAAAATATAGTGTGGATGGTGGGCAAAGCCTCAAAAGCTTAAACAAAAATATATTTAAATTTGGCGAGATCAAGGTGATCGAATGGACGATGTGCGATTACTATAAGGCTTATGATGACAAATTGTCCAGCGCTTGGTGATAGATCCAAGATATCGAGTGGATGTTAGGCAAAACCTATGAGGCTTAAGCGCAGTGATCTGGTAGATCCGCAAATACAATTTTAAAAACTGTTTCTAGCCCGTCATTTATTGTACTGACGGGCGAGTTTACTAGCTCATATCCAATATTGTTGGCGTATGTTTTGGCATAATTTTCCTCAGCGAATTATTGTCTATTTGAGACGGTTTTGTTCTGAATGGTTACAGCTCCTCTCGTCAGTGGTTTGAATTTGCCGGAATTATTGCATGCTGCCATCAACTGCCAAACTTAAATTGTATAACATGAATTAGCTATGCTAGATCAGATCAATTTCGCACCGGACATTGCATGCACAATTAAATCAAAAGTAAACAAGTTCAAAATGTGTCTCTGCATTCCAATATTCCCATGCAGAAATTGTTCACAGAGCATGACAAGGTAAAACGCATAATTCTTCAATTTGATAAATAAAACGAGTTTACGACTTTTGGTCAGCACTTTTTCCAAAAGGACTAATCTACTCGAACTTCCGAATTCTATTTAGAATTCAATTAAAGAAAACGTATCTTGAATAATCTGGACACTCCTCGATGAATGACCCCATCGAGGAGTCTCCAGATTATTCAATGGGGTAGAATGTAGCTGAATGGGAGCTGCATAGTTTTTGCAAGAGATGCGGAACCAGATTTCAGCCGGCGACCAACGAAAATTTCAGTTCTAAAGAAGACGTGGTTTGCGCCGGCCGGTTCTTAGGGTCTTCTGGGCAGTGCATTGCAATGTGGTCGCTTGTGGACAATTCTAAAGTAAGTTGATCGAGCATTTCACGCGTTTCGGAGAAAAACACAAAAAAGATTTTTCTGTGGAGGACCTAGTTCCGACGAACTCATCGCACCGGATTGGCAAGTTTCAATTGTTCTAGCTGCAGGTGCCAGTCGCTGCTGCAATAAAGTGGCTAACTAGTTTCCAGCGTATAATCGGAATCCAGAGTCGATGACCTGCAGCTAAGAGTTTTGCATAGAGTCGTCCGAAATGACGAAGTTTGCAGTGACGAAAGTATTCATGAGTTCTGTTCATTTCTACTCGCATCCGACTCTTGCCTCTGCAGCGCAATAATTTAGATGTGATGATTGCGTCATGGTTTGCTGGCTTCCGAGCTCACTTGATGGCGCTTTGGGTGCGAGCCACTTCGCCTCCACCAACAAGTACGCCCACGGAGGCATTTGTTCACAGCTCCAAGTCTACCAAATTTACATTTGCATATCATCAAAACTGCCAAACTAAATTTAGATTCTTTGTTGGGCGCGGAATAATACGCACATTGCTAGAGAACAAAACCTATCCAGCCTCAGTCTGAATCAAGTTGATGGGTGCATAAAAATGCACACATTGAGACGCACCGCAGTACTAGTGTCTAGCAAGGAGCTAATCAAGGATGATCCGGTATTAACCTTTAGCAGAAATAGTCCGGCAATTCGTCGTCTAGTCTTTTAAGAGTTCCACCATTCATTTAAAAAATCCTGTGACCCGTTTGCAATCATCACAAGGAATGCGACGTGTCCTGGGAAGCAATTATGTAACTCCACTCGAAAGCATGGCAGAAATTCGGCAGGGGACATGTTAACAATTCGTCGAAGCACGAGCTAATAATTCACTGAAGAATTGGATGCGTAGAGGATTAGATGGCAACCCCATCACGGACCTACCCGAACTCCAAACACCTGAAGGTGAGGGCAGGTTTGTTGCTTCTTTCAATGTCTGCCGCCCCATGAAATGTTTTACTTTGACGTTTCGCAGCAAGCCAATTCGCCGCAGCCTGTTTTTCTGTCACTGGTCACACAGCTGTACTGCTGCTAAGAAAGAACGCGACGTCAGGCGAGCGTCCAGACACCAAGAAGTTGGGGCTCCTACCCCAAACCCTTCAGCGCGTCTCGCCTACCCCAACAACGTCAGACAATGAACATACTGCAAGTGCACTATGCCTCATCCCGTGATGGGCCCCAGCGCCAGTTCGGGCTCCCAACCTACCTGATCAAGGACACACTGCAGCCACTCCAACTCCAGCTAACCCTCCTGTCTCTGCTCGCGGCACTCTTCCAATTCGGACACTTTGTACAAAACGTTCGTCTCTGCGCTTTCGGGTGACTCGTAATTTTTCACTCTCGACCTCGTCGCAGTTGTAAAAACATTGGCATGTCAAGGTTACATTCAGCCATAACATTGCACTTTTCCAGGCGCTTGTCGCCTCACACGCACCCACTTAGGCACCCGTTACACTTTTCTGGGTCACGGACAGGTCACGGGGGCACTTCACGAACGAATCGCGATGCACTTTCACGGAATTTCTCAGTCCAGACGAGTAGTCAGTAGTGGGAAACAATTACATTACGGCAGCCATTTTGATTTGGCAAATTCAGGCGAATTGGATGGTCTATTGAGGCAGTACACAAAACAAACAGCGAACTCCTCCAAGTTTCGTTTAACCGAAGAAGATTTTAATTGCTTCCTAAAATTAGGCCAAACGACTAAACTTTACGCATCTGCAAGAGAGCACCAATTCGTGCCTTTTGCAATAATGAAATTCAGAAGGGTGATGAGTTTCCAAGGAACTTTTATGATATGTTCCATTCTTTAATGTTCTTGTTTATATCGTCATTCGTTTGTTTAGGTTGATTTGTTGGTTAGTGTCAAAAATTAAGATGTTGGGTATCTTGGCTATCCTCATTTAGTGTCATCTTTATGTGCATTATTTCGGGCGAAATTTGGTGAGGAAACGTCAGGGTTGTGTCTTTGCTGAAATTGATTGTAAATTGATTATGCTCGGGAGTAGAATCTGATGAGCCAATTAGCAAACAAAGTTATTTCGACAAATTCTTCAAAACGTCAGTAGGAATAAACTTAATTAATTCCATCCACTTGTATTTCATTTTGTAACAAGAATTGTTTTAATCTTTTCTTGTATGAGAATATTTTCCTCCCTATTCTAATTTGGCTACACTCCTAATAGTTAAGACATAGTTGCTTATTCACACTGATATTAGTTTTAGCTTAATGCTAACAGAGGACGCTGTAAACATTATTTCCAAAAACCGTTTATTCAAATTCCCTTTCTGGTTAGATTGTAAAAAGTGTGTATTTGAATAATGATAGTTAAATTTAATCGAAAGAGGCTTAAGGAATGATTTTAATTTACAAAAATGAACCAAGCAAAATAAATTATTTAAGTAAAACAGAAATAGCTTAAGCCCACAACATCAAACATGTAAGCTTACATATAAATATAAGATGTCTCAAAAGAAAGTTTATATTTGTTTAGCTTAATGTGATCGGCAAACTATAGTGCTGTCGAAGCTATCCGATTGAAGTATTTTCACCCTGTTTTAGAGCTCAACATTCCGCCACTCAGTTCAGTGGAGTTTTACTCCGTTTTTATGTTATTTCATATAATTCACTCCGCTCTGGAATAATCACATGGATTTTTTTTCTGCGGTAATATAGAGACAATTGATTACAATGATATGGAAATTATAAACTACGATAACAATTACAGGTGGCAATGCCGGTTATGGAAACATGAATTGCAATAAAGTGGCTATCCAAATTTTTATCACACAACAAATGGGGTCTTATTGGCGCATTTCCCCTGATAGTTATAAATGCGGGCGTCAGGGTGGAATTAATTGCACCCCAACTTTTTGTCGAAGTAAAAGCCACAGCAAAAGGAAAAATTAGTAGGAGAGGTCTTATTGACGCAATTTTCTTGACAATTAAAACTTCTGCACAATAGTGGATGCATCCACGGTTAATTCAATAATGTAAGTAACGGAAATTATTACTGAAGAAAGCCGTCCGAGCTGCTATCCCCTGAAAAATTTCGTGCATAAATATCACAAAGATCGTTTCAGCAATTATAACTATGGATATATTTTGCCAAAGTAAATTAATGTTTTTCCTAAACAAGCTGAACTTACTCCTTTGACACTAAATTTTTATAATTGATTGATATGTGTTTTTGTTTCAAGCAGATTTTGAGGGTATTATAAAAGTATGAAAACATGTCGTGAATCAATTGATTATGTATTCAATTGCAGTTTCCCGTATTCTTAAAAATATACATATCAAAGCAAGGGACTTCGACAAAAAATCATATGCATAAATAATTAGTTTGAGCCACACTAAATCCCGTTTGTCACAAGAGAAAGTGTAGTATTTGATCTTCAGTCAATGTTTTCAATACATTCAAGCGTTTATATTGAAAACATTATTTAAACTCATGTCTAAGATCAAATGCTCATTTGACAAACGGGATTTATTGTGGCTCAAACTATTAATCTACAAACATGATTTTATCGAAGCCCTCTGTCTTGATAACGTCCCTCAAATCTATTTCCAATAGAAAACATATTGTTACATGCACAAATAATTTTGCGAGCTACTGTCGCAATTATTTTCACAACCATTAAGAAGATCATGATCAACAAAACGAACGTACTCGAAAACCCAACAAGCATGATCAACATCTGAAAGTGACGTCACTGCCCATTCAGTATTGCTCGAATATTCCAGGTAGTTCGCCAATGCACGAGAAATGGATTGAATGACTGTAGACCCTATATAAAGGTGAGCTGAATGAATGGGGGGATTATTATTACAACCGCGATAGTAAAACTGCGATAGTGTGGAGTGCGAGTTAAAAGCGATGTTGATTGTGAAGTGATAGACAGTTGAAGTAAAAATTGATAGACAAGTTGTAAAATAGTGAAATCAATTATTGGAAATTTTTAGTAAATAAACTCTTTTAACTTAATTTAAAAGACAGTGCGTTTTCACTTTCCCGGAACATTAAAATTTTTGGCCGCGAACCATAACATGCGACAATATTTTTATCATATCTATTTTCGAAACATGTGACATGCAACGAGTGTTAATTTATGTCAACATGGAAATCAGTCTGAATATATATATATATATATATATATATATATATATATATATATATATATATATATATATATACATATACATCAGTTGTCTATTGCTGTTCAGTTGTCTATTACTATTTCACTTTAATGTTTCGTGGTGTGTTTGTAAGAAAAGTTCATTTGCATACTGAATGTATTTTTCCAAACGTAAAATAATATAGCTATAAAACAATTCGAGCTATTTGCTTTGACAGAAGGTGCCACTGTCTTGTTGAAACCACATACGGTTGATGTCAAGTTCATCCAATTCTGGGCCCAAATAATCTTCCAACATAACATTATAGCGCTCTCCATTGACGGTAACATGAAAGTCGTTTTCATCCACGAAAAAATATGGCGCAATTACACCTCCGCCATGAAAATCACACCAAACCGTTGTTTTTGCGAATGCAACGGTATCTTGAAAAGCACATGTGGGTTTGATGCTAACCATTAACTCATATTTTGCTTATTAACAAAGCTATTTGTAGTAATTGAGCAGTCAACAAGGCAAACTGCTCGAAAAACACCATTTTTACATCATCCAGTTTTAATTGTAAGTTTAAAAATAAAAATATCTAAATTTACAATTAAAATTCGATGACGGCAACCGCATCGCAACGCAACTCAGTAAAGTGCCTTGCGTTATCTCGCAATGGAAGAGTTCCGTTGGCGGTAAACAGAAGGCTTGCGGATGGAACTACAGTTGCGAAACGGGAAGTCTGTTTTTAATCGCCACACGTTGCAGATGCCGCGAAGAATTGTTATTTTATAAAAGTTTTCGGCATTTACCATCTGATCGGGACATCATCTACGAGGCGGGAGTGTGTATCGCGAAAGAATGTTGCGCAGAATATTGCACGTAGTCAGAAAAGTACGAAACAGATTTCGAGCGGCCGTTTGTGTCACATAAATTATGATTACTTTGTTGCTGCATCTATTCCCGAGTTCTGAGTGTGAATCTTATACTTGCACCTGGTCGTGTTAAGAGATGGCGAAGATTTCAGTAGCAAAGAGTAGAAAATTTGTATTAGAAAAGGCCAGGTGAAAAAATCAGTTCGGATTCGGACCTCACCCGTCCAATATATTGCATTCGTGCAGAAACACAGTCACACGCGGCACGTATTCGTTGATAACGGAGTCCGTTATCATACGTACGTCTTATTTTCCAATTGAAATAAACAACAGAAATCGGTTTACCGTCACCTTCACTCGGATTCGGTCGGATTCGTGCACAATTTACCCGCCGCGAATTTTCCGTAAGCTCTGCATGTGCCCGTGATATCTGAAGTGGATTCTGAATCACGGAATCAGAACCACCGGGCTGGGGCACCTGCTGCTAATCACCTGAATCGGGCAGTGAGTGGAACAACTGGAGACGGTGATCGCTGGAATATGTGCAAAACAAGACTAATGAAGGAGGCACAAAAGAATTAGATACTATCGCGGGGGAATATTTCTAACGTGTTTAACTTTGTATTAATCAAGCAGTCACACAATCAAACTGATCGAAAACCTTCCTATCTCCTACTTGGGATTTGGTGGCAAATTAAAAAAATGTAATTAATTTTATTTGCAATCATAATTATGTAGAATACTTTTTCGTCTTATTACTTTATTAAATGTCATTTCATCTCAATTTTCCTTTATCTTAAAATTTAAATGTCTCCCTTTAATTTTATTCGTCATGAGATTTAACTTTTATAACTATTTAAAATTTTCATTTCTCTACTCTGGTCAAAATTTCTTTGCTTCATTTAAATTCCTTCACTGCATTTAAATCTTCTGTACCTCATTTAAATTTCTTTACTTCATTTATTATAAATTTTCTCTACTTCAATTGAATTTTGTTTTCAAAATTGCAAATCTGCACGTAAAATTCCGGGTTTGGGAACGCTGGTGTAATACTCCCCAACGGTGTATTACGTCACGGAAGACAAGCGAACTGGGCTGATAGAGCTCAGCAATTTACCTTATACATGGAGGGTCAGTTCATATAAATTTCCGAATAACGGGACTTGCCGGTGCGTGAGATAGTATGTGTGACAGCGTTCACAGACAGGGCATGTGGAACATGTAACAAATTCGACGAAAGTAAAACAGGAAAGAACACTCATCAGCTGACTGGTAAATACTTCGCATTGAAAGAAAAGAGAAGTCCGATTAACAACTGAACGGTTTCTTCGTTCAATTAAACGAATGTTGTCAAAAGACAAAAGTCATATTTTTCTCTCTTGCGGCGCAAGTATAATATGTCGATCGAACTCATTTAGTATAAAGTGAGTGTGAGAATGACTAAGGGTGGGAACAGACTACGACAAGATAGGCGCGCGGCTATCATTATTTAAATGGAAGCCCACACCATACGACTTCCCGCCTTCTCTCGTCAGAATTTGTTGTCGCAAGGTTCCTCGATCTTTCTAAAAAATTGGTTTTTTAAACATAATAATTTTCAGGTCACAGATTCTTGTGGTACTCGCGGATAATTTCTGACAAGGGCATAACGTCTAAGAGGGATATAAGTTCTGCGCATGACTAAGGATCCGTGGCGAATCTTGTCGCAGTGTGTTTTTATTTGTGGCTTAAAATTGCCCGATGCCATAGTTATATAAAAATTTGGTCAAATCATAAAATATATTACAATAAAAATTATATAAGAGGTGTTATTTTGATATTAAAAGAAAAATGCCAGCAAGGTATGCCGTTAATAGTGGAAAATAACATCAGGCAAATGATCCCCACAACCACGCTTACAGGACCATATCCTTTTCATGGAATTTCCCTTAACCAAATCGCAAAGTGGCTGCCCTATGTCCTCGATAGCCTCACGAATTCCATCTTTGAGGTCTTGAATCGACGCTGGGCTGTTAGCGTAGACCTTCTCTTTCTCGTGGTCCCGAAGGAAGAAGTCGCAAGGTGTTAAATCACAAGTTCTATTCAAAATAACGCCTCTTATTGGAAAACCCTATAGTAAGTTATTGTGTTATGCCCTAAAAACACATCTTGTGCAGGTCTTCCGAACTAATCCAATTGGTGATTCAGTGGATAATCGCGCGAAAAGTTATTGCGAAAATTATAGCAAAAAGGTTTATTTCATTTTCAACATACGTGTTATGGTCCGATGGAAGCCGGAACAATTTTCTATATTCATGTGAATTGCAATGAATTACAATGCACTCTTTATTTTCCATTACTCTTGGTTATCGATTTATCGATAGTGCCCTCAGACCGGAGAACCAAACGCGTCCCCAGGGTTGCGGATAGGGGAAGACCTTTCTCGAAAGGTTCGCTGCGAATAACCAATAAGCAGCCGTGGACAATGGTCGGCAGTGAAGGGAGAGTCTCAGGACAAATACCTGAGTGTCAATGATCTTCACTGTGACATGACGAAATATATGGCGTCATCAATTATCCATATACTCGTATCCTGGCAGTAGGTAAAATGCTATGGGAACGGAAACCCAGACAGAATACCAAATCATGCAGGTCCACAAGGGGAACCAAATCACGGTGCAGGGGGTCGGATCCCCAGTACCGGCGGCAGAGGGTAGTGAGCGAGCAGGCTCCCGGCCGTCGTCATCCAGCGACTGCAATGTTATAGAAGTGGTGAACTTGGCTTCTGTAACAGATATAACTACTAGCAAACAGGACGCTAGCACGGAGAACCCTTTCAGGCAAAAACCGCTGTTGGCAAGAACATCGATAAAACAAGTCACCGATTGCGGGGGGAGGCAGCAAACTCCAGAAACACTGTCAAAGTCAACATCACAGGTTAAATCATCGGAGACAGACCACAGACGGACTAACGAACGAAAGAAGGCAGAGTGCGTTGTGCAACCTGGCATCATTGCGGCCTTTGGGCGCGGTAGAAGGACTATGCGCACCCCGGAGCGTCCAGTGCAAGACGTACACAACCCGGATCAAGCTGTGACACCAACAGAGGCCAGTGTAAGACTGGGGGAGGGAGAAGTTTTGCCGTTGGCCGACGCCACTTCAAACGCGACCCAAGCGATAGAAGCAAAAGGGCTAGGAAACGGGGGCCTCTCCCAAGAAGTGGCGCCAAATAACACAATCGCCCTTGACTGCGCCGAAGAGGAGCGGCTTACTCGGAAAGCGGGGACTATCGTCAAACAACTGAGGGCTGCCTGCGAAGTGCAGAAAAACATAGGCACGAGTGTCAAGAATGGCATTCTTGAACTGGAGGAGCTTTTTGGCCGCATAACGCCCTACAAGCGGAGGTGGCTTGCAACCGAAAAGCACCAAAAAGACACGCTCTCCCTCGAGGCATCAGTGGGTCCTAGCAGCAGCAAAAGAATGGCCGGTAGCCCAATTGAAGGCGACCGTGAGAAAAGGAGAAAGGACGAGACCATAAACGAAATTGACACTCCAGGCGAGGAGTTTCATGTGGTGCGAAACAAGACAGCGAAAAAAGCGGCCAAAAAGCTACTCCTAGAAAAAACAGACAAAGAGCTCAACCACGAAAAGAACAAAGAACCCCCCGATATACCGCAGAAAACAAAAAGCAAACCGCGGCGCAAACCCTTGCGAGAGGCACTGCTTATTAAACCCACTAAGGGCCGAACCTACGCAGATGTCCTCCATGAAATTAAAGGAGCGGTCAAGCCAGGCGACACCAAAACTGCCATCAAAGCAGTTCGACCAACGCGGACCGGTGGCCTGCTGGTGGAATTCGGGCCAGAGGCCACAAACAAAGATGCATTCCGTGACGCGGTTCAAAAGGTTCTTGGAGATGCCTCGCTCGAACCAATGGCCACCCTGGAAATCAGGGACCTCGACTGCGTCACGGACAAAGCTGAAGTAGAGGATGCCATCAGGAGGGAGTTCCCCCAGCTTAAGTGAAGTCAAGGCAAGATTGACACGTGAAAACACAAGGGGGCAACGCATGGCTATTGTCGAACTAGCTGATAAAGACGCCCAGCAAATCCTGGTGAAGGGCAAAATTAAGATAGGTTGGGTGATCTGCAGGATACGGAGAAGAGCGATCCCTATCCGCTGCTTCAGATGCTTCGAATACGGACACACCGCGTATGGATGTAGGGGACCCGACAGGAGATCTCTGTGCTACAAATGTGGTGAAACGGGGCACAAAAGGAAGGAGTGCACGAACGAGGCAAAATGCATTCTTTGCAAGGATGCTAAGCTAGCACCCGGCGACCTCAAACATGAGCCCGGGACAGGGAGATGCTGGGTTTTCAAGGAGGCCCTAACTAAAGCCAAATCGATACTCAAATGATCCGTATCCTGCAGGTCAATTTGCACCGAAGCACAAACGCCCAGGACCTACTTGAGCAGTTTGCGAGGGATAAGAAAGCTGACCTCCTGTTGCTGAGCGAGCAACATCATAACAAGGACTCGCAAGCGTGGTACCCTGACAAATCTAGTACCTCGGCCATCCGCCGCCTTCAGGGCCATGGACGCGGGGATGGTTTTGTGTGGGTGCGGTGTTCAGGGATAACATATTTCAGTGTTTATCTGATGCCTAACGGGGCAATGCGATCTTTTCGAACCAAACTCGATGCCTTGGAGGACGCTGTCTCGAACACAGAGGGCCACATGCTGGTCGGGGGAGACTTCAACGCTAGAGCCATTGAATGGGGTATGCCACAATCCGACCCAAGGGAAAAGCAAATCTTGGACATGAGGCCAGAACAGCGCTTTTTGTCCTAAATACTGGTAACACCCCTACTTTCCGCCGCTAGGGTTGCATAGGAACCATACCCGATGTGACACTCGCTTCGGAGTCCCTGGTACCTAGAGTACACAACTGGCTAGTACTAGAGGACTACTCGGCTAGTGATCACCAGTATATAGCGGTTGAGATTCACGACAGTGCCACTCTGCGTGCATATGCCCAAACTTCAATCCTCGGATGAAGGACTGGGAGGATGGACGTTGAGAGGTTCGCTGACGCGCTTACGGCAGGCGCACCGTTGCTGGGAGCTCCGCCAAGGAGTGGAGGGCCTACGGCCAAGGACTTGGTGAACTCAACTATGAGTACCATCATAGCTGCTTGCGAGTCTTCCATGCCCCGTCGGAGACCCCGACACGGTAAGCCTCCAGTATACTGGTGGTCAAACGAGATCGCCGAACAAAGAAGCGAGTGTCACAAACTTCGGCGAGAGGCCCAGCGGGCGTGAACACGGGAGGAGGCAGACACTAGGCTAGCAGCATACAGGTCCGGCAGGAAATATCTTCGCAGGCTTATTAACAAGAGCAAGGCCCGATGCTGGCAAGACCTCGTGGATGATGTAAATAGGGGTCCGTGGGGCCTTGGCTACAAGCTGGTCATGGGGAAACTTGGTGCCCTACGGAAGCCTTGTATACATGACGCGGAAAAGATGGACGCGATAGTGTGGGGACTCTTCCCCGCCCATCTCGTCCGTGCTGACGCTGTCCATGGTGAAACAGCAGTCGAGTGCCCACTCTTCACACAGCTGGAACTGGAGGAGGCAGTCCTCTCCCTGAAAGCGAGGAAGGCTCCAGGTCCAGATGGTGTTCCAGCTGAGGTTTTGCAGCTCGTCTATCACCATTGTCCTGACTTGCTGCTCAGCACATTCAACGCTTGCCTACGGGACGGGGTTTTCCCAGTACGATGGAAGGTGGCGAGGATCGTGCTGGTCAGCAAGGGGAAGGGAAACCCCGGATCGCCGTCTGCATACCGCCCGTTATGCATGCTAGACACGGCTGGGAAAGTGCTAGAGAAACTCATCAAGGGAAGACTCACTGACGCGATTCGTGCTGCTGGGGACCTATCTCCTCGGCAGTATGGCTTTAGAGCAGGACGTTCTACCATTGATGCGATTGCAGAGGTGGTGAACGCGGTCCAAAAGGCAGAGGCATATAATCGCGCCAAGTGACGGATCGTGCTGTTGGTGACACTCGACGTCAGGAATGCCTTCAACTCCGCTAGATGGGTGGATATTCTGGACACGCTGGAAAACTCTTTTCAAGTTCCAGAATATCTAATGCCGCTTTTGAGGAACTACCTAAAGGACCGAAGCCTGCTCTACGACACGACACAGGGCCAACGAAGGATGGAAATTACATCGGATGTTGACCAGGGATCTATCCTTGGTCCGGACCTGTGGAACGTGTCTTACGACGGGCTACTGAGACTTGAGATGCCAGATGAGTCGCGCTTGGTCGGCTATGCGGATGAAGTTGCGGCTCTGGTCGCCGGACGCACCGTAGAACAAGCGCAACTTAGGCTAGGTATGCTAATGCGCCGAGTGAGGGACTGGATGACTGCTCGCGGGCTCAGTTTAGCACTGGAGAAAATCGAAGTGGTCATCTTGACAAAAAAGAGAATCCCTAGAGTAAGGCTGATCAGTATTGGGGATATACAAATCGAATCGAAGCCAGCGGTGAAGTATCTGGGGCTACTGATCGACTCGAAGATGAGTTTCTCTGAGCAAATCAGGGCAACGGCTGAGAAGGTTGCTTCGGGAATATCGGCCCTGAGTCGACTTATGGCCAACGCAGGGGGACCCAGCCCATCAAGAAGATGCCTCTTGATGAGTGCTGTAGGGTCAGTGCTACTGTACGGAGCAGAGGTATGGGGCGACGCTCTCAGCAAGTAAGTATACCGAAAACGATTGGCACAGGTACACAGAAGAGGAGCACTGAGAATTGCATCTTCGTATCCAACAGTCTCCGACTCGGCGGTGAGAGTGATTGCAGGCGTGATACCTGTCGCCCTCCTTGCTAGAGAGCGCCGTGCTATTAACCTGCGCCGAAACGAGGATGCGAGGGAGATGGTTGTCCACGAGGAGAGACAACGCTCGCTCAACGATTGGCAGCAGACTTGGAGGAATTGCACGAAGGGAAGGTGGACTGCGCGCCTCATCCCGGATGTGAGACCGTAGCTAAATCAAAGGCATGGTGAGACTGACTTCTATCTGACCCAGCTTTTGAGCAGGTACGGGTGTTTTCAGTCTTACCTGCACAAGATCGGTAAGTCACGGTCTCCCGATTGTCGGTTTTGCCCAGGAGAGGAGGACAATGCCTGTCACACATTTTTTGCGTGTACCAAATGGGCCAGGCTGCGAAGGGAACTCTACAGGGAGACGGGAGGGCTCACCCCGGATAATATAGTTGCGGTGATGCTCGAATCAGTTGACAAATGGAACCAGGTGGCACATTATGCTCGGGCAGTCCTAAAAGATAAAAGGGACTCGCAGCAGCCGGAGATGCTGGGGCTGGGGGATCACTCTTCTGGCATTTCCTTTTCTCCTCTCCCCTCCCGCTAGGAAAGAGACTCCCCAGCTTGAAGGCGCCCCACGGCGTAACAAAACAAGACCTGGCCCGAAGTAATGTGTCAAACGGTTCCAGGCTAGGTTCTCAGATTGACAGGGGAGGTGTTTAGTGGATAGTCCAAGGGTATCCTCCATGGGAGTCCCACGCTGCCAGACTCGGCGGGCGTAAATGCCTTCACCTCCCTACCACAAAAAAAAAATTACTCTTAAATGAATTGATTTCAAAATCACATTCCCGCCAAAGAAATCAGCTGTGTTATCGATCTGACAATAATATCTTTCATTAAGCAACAATCTTTGCTAATCTGGTAACACAAAAATGGCTAAATTTCAACGCACACAACCATAATTTCCCGCTTCACGTACAAACCCATACAAACGCAAGCGCGGGCAAACTTACGAATACAATTTCATATATGGGCCGCAGCTACATCTAACTCTGTTTCGCTAAAGGGCGAAAGCAATTTATTTTCAGTCCTTTCTTGCCTTCATTTTGCCTTCCCTATCAATTTTTGTTGTTGTAATTATTGACATCCAAGAGTCACCATACTTGTTAGTTATTGTATTATGCATGGAATGTGAAAGAGGAAAGACAAGTTTTGGGGACGGTTCGGGGTGAAAGTGCCGTCAAAATCGTTTAAAATCGGGTAGTAAATTCAAAAGTTTTAATTAAAAACAATTCCCAAACATACACCCTTTTAACTTCGATACATTACCATCCCCATGCGGAATTGTGCTTCCAAGAAAAATTACATTTGCGTAGGATGGTGACAATATCTTTGACGGTGGCTGTGTCTGTCTGTCGTTCGTCTCGAAAGTTTTTGCGTCGTATTTTTTAGCGATTTCATTTTTGGAATCTACGGGAGATCTTGTGTCGGCCTTATCATGTCGGAGGGTGTTCAACGTAAATTTAAAGCTTTCATCGTTTAATCTTCGATTCTGTACGAGTTTATCTTACTATTTTTCCATTCCATTCTACAAACCCATCGGTTTTAGTATAGTGCGGAGTCTTTCCACTTTAAATGCCTAGGCATCCCTGCATCCTTTTATGACATCCGGGCGAAATTTGACTCAAATATTTTCTTTCGATGTAATGACTGTCGTTGAGTGACAATCTCAGACACGCTCAGAGTATTAAAAGAGCAGTTTGAAATTTTACAAGAAATTCGCAGCAAAGTATGTACTCCTTCCATCAACGATAGGGATTGCCCAGTGAACAATCCTCCTGCACTCTCGCCAACTTCTGCTGCCAAGAGCTCTGATGTGTGTGATGTGTTTGATGCCAGCAAGGGACCCATTCCAAAGAAACCTCACCAGCAACTATCACCTGGTTCTCAAAAGCAACATCATGTACGACAGCTACAGCAACAAGCACAACCGAAACATCTACAATATACATCTAATCAGCAGTAACCTGAACTTCTGCAGCCGGCTTTTATAACACCGTAACGGTTAGTTGGTATAGGGACAAACCCAAAGTCTTCATGCCCGCCTGAAACCTCTGTTACAAGATTTGTAACTCAAGGTAATGCTGATCTACATCTGCCAGCCGGGGGACCTCACTTGGAGGCAATATGACGACAAACATTACTGCGATGAAACCTGGTACCCCCCTGCGTGCTATATCCCCACCGGTACCAATATTTCTCTCGAGATTAGAATATAGCACGCCAGTCGAAGACATCATCGCTCATATAAAGTACAAACTGAACTTTAGTCCTCAGTTGCTCCAGTGCACCAAGCTTACGCCTGATGGAAAGACGAACAGATTGATTGCATCTTTTAAAATTACTGTTCCAGCTGACCTGAATTTTGGCCACCTGACGTATTCGTCAAAAAGTTCTCTCCGATTCGTAAGCGGAACTATCCTGTGTCCTTTCGCTCCAGAAGAAACATCTCTTAGGCCTAGTAATTCATTCTTAACTTGCTATTACCAAAATGTTCGTGGCCTGAGGACTAAGACTACTGAATTTCGCATTTCTTCCATCCTTTTTCCCTATAATATCATCTGTCTATCGGAAACATGGCTGACAGATGACATTAGTAATAGTGAGCTACTTCCGAACCATTCAGTCTTCCGCAGAGATAGAGACCGTGGTGCTACTGGTAAGTCTGACGGTGGAGGCGTTCTAGTGGGTATACATGTTTCCCTTAATAGCAAATCCTGTGATGGTTTCACTCCATCTTCACCTGTTGATTGTATAATTGTGCTAGTCTCTCTATCTGACTCTCTT
This sequence comes from Odontomyia ornata, assembly GCA_963969285.1. NCBI lineage: Eukaryota > Metazoa > Arthropoda > Insecta > Diptera > Stratiomyidae > Odontomyia > Odontomyia ornata. The sequence goes on from OZ017741.1 coordinate 160,389,394, forward strand.
TCCTTCCTCGTATTATCTGTGTATATCCCTTGTAACAGTCCTGCTATTGTTTACGATCGATTCTTTGCAGAATTCTCGAGCTACATTAATGCTCGTTTCCCTTCTACCCCTATATTGGTCTGTGGTGACTTCAACTCTATTGTTTGGAATGATTCTGGTGGTAGCCTGTCTCTTTCTTCTTTTATTTCACTCTGTTCTTTCACCCAATACAACACTTTTCCCAATGCCAATAACAAATTGCTTGATCTTGTTCTTTCCAACCTTCTTCTTTGTCCGCATCGGTGGCACTCTCATCCTTTGTCAAACCTGATCCTCACCATCCACCACTCTTTATTGAGCTTGCAATGTCATCTTCTTGTTCTTTGAAGAATTCCTCACCTTCCCGCTTTAATTTTTTAAAAGCCGATTTGTTGAGCATGGAAGCTAACCTTAATGCCGTGAATTGGTATTCCTTCTTCAGTAATCGCCACATTGAAGATTGTGTTGATAAGCTCTATATGTTTCTTTCATCCTTAATCTCGCAATTTACTCCTATGCATCCAGCAAGGAGACCTAAAGATGCTCCTTGGTTTAACTCAGATGTTGCCACTGCAATTAAATCTAAAGATGCTGCCCGCAGAAAATCTTTATCCAGTTGTCTTCCAATTGACCTCGTTAAATTTAAAGAGCGTCGTGCCGCGGGCAAGAAAATTTCCACTTCTGCACTTCATGCATATGTTACCCACATTGGAATCAAACTCGTGCGTTCTGGTCGTACGTAAAATCTTTAAGGACCTCTCATCATGCCCCTGATAATTTTAGTCTAGATGGCGTAACATCGTTTTCTCCACAAGAATCTTGTGAACTCTTTGCGTCTTACTTTTCTTCCTTTTTTTGGTAGTGCTAAAAATTCCCCCTTATTCAACCAATCTTCTTGCGCTTATTCCTCTACTAATTTTTGTACAAACCCATTGCAGGTTGAGCAACTCTTAAATAATCTTGCCAACAGCAGCAGTGTGGGCCCTGATGGCATTCCAAATTTTCTAGCAAAATCTTTATCTTCATCGCCTTCTGTTCCCCCTTTCAATTATTTTTAACTTGAGTTTATCCTGTGGGGTTTTCCCCGCCCAATGGAACATTGCCCACATTTTTCCTATTTTCAAATCTGGTGATCGTAATATCGTCTCAAACTATCGTCCTATTTCCCTTCTTCCTTATTTTAGTAAAATTATTGAAAAGATAGTTTTTGATTTGCTGTATCCACTTGTCCTCCCATCTTTAGCGGATCAACAGCATGGTTTTGTCAGAGGCAGATCTACCCTTTCAAATTTACTTTCTTTTACCCATAACATTGCAGCTGCCCTCGATCAGCAACAACAAGTGGACGTTATTTTTACGGATTTTTCTAAAGCCTCTGATTCAGTGGATCACTCTCTCCTATTTGAGAAACTTTTAGGGTTCAATGTCCCCAGTTGCCTCTATTCCTGGCTTCTCTCTTATGTCCTCAATCGTCAATGTGTAGTGACTTTAAACTCTTGCTTCTCTTCTTTATTTCATCCGAGCTCGGGAGTTCCGCAAGGTTTAATACTTGGCCCCATAATATTTTTACTTTTATCAATGATCTACCTTCTATTATCACATCCCCCTGTCTCCTGTATGCTGATGATTTCAAGATTTTTCGAGTTATTGATTCCCTTTTAGATGTGGATATCCTTCAAACCGATCTTCAGCGTCTTAGTGACTGGTGTGAATCAAACCATCTCTCCTTAAATGTTTCCAAATGCCATCAGATGACATTCTCCTGTAAAAAATGTCCTCTTTTCTCAACGTATAGGCTTGTTGGCATCCCTTTGAGCAATGTAACCTCCTTCAAGGATCTTGGTGTCCTTTTCGATGGTAAACTGAAGTTTGATGTCCACATTGCTCTAATTATTAAGAAAGCCTCTCGCTTAGCTGGATTTATTTTACGATCCGCTTCGTCATTTCAACATATTACATCCTGTATGTGTCTTTACTTTTCACTAGTACGTAGTCATTTGGAGTACTGCTCCCAAATTTGGATTCCGTACCACAGGAAGCTCATCGATGCTGTTGAGTCAGTTCAACGCAGATTCACACGGTCTCTATTCTTCAAATTCAACCTTCCTTACTCCCCTTATGATGACCGACTTCTACTTTGAACCTTCCTACCCTTGAGTCCAGACGATCTTTCCTTGACGAATGTCTTTTGTGCAAGCTTCATTATTGCCTTTTACCTCAAAATTTATGCAGGCAAATAAATACATTTGACGCGGCTCGCCGTAATAGATCCTTGCTTCAATTTCAGGTTCCGTATGAACGTACTAACACCTTCTTCCACTCTCCTTTGCTACGCTTACCTCGTATGCACAACCAGCAAAGTCTTGGTCCTCTACCACAATCTCTTGGCGTATTCAAAACTTCTTTGAAATATCAAATTTATAAATATTCCTATAAATCTTAATTTTTAATATCGTATTGTGATCTTTTTTCTTTAATTTCTGCCAAATTTTGGATTCATATGTTGGTATTTAAATTTTGTATTAATTGACTTGTAATTGGACTACTAGTCTGTAAGTTGATTTCTGAAATAATTAAATAAATAAATCAATAAATAGAAGTTGACCAAATACGCGTTAATGATTGCGAATTCGAAAGCATATGCTGAAAATTGAAAAGTTGAGAGAGTGGAAATAGGACGTGGTGCGGTGGTGGTCATTGCCGTTGCCCAGAAAGAGTGCTTAAAATGTGAAAATTATTTCCAAAGTTACCTCCACGAAAGGAGTTGTTATAATTGGGCTTTTTCAGAGGCAGCGTCAAAAGTGAGCGTTAAACAGGTTATATGGGCAAGAAGAGTGAGAGGCATTGAGGGGACCTGATGGTAAAAGCAAGCTAACATTTTTAGGGTGAACGAGCGTAACGCACATACACAAACGCATTTTGTTGATCATTTGGTGGGGGAAATTTTATACAAACGCCGGTAATCATTCCGAATTGAACATTCGGTGAAGAAGGTAGTCGTCAGGAAACGATTGCCTTTCTTTAATTTGCGTGCGAAAATGGATGCGTGGACGCGAGAAGCTACGCGTTATTTAATAAATTTATAAAAGCGGAAGGCCATGTTCAATTTCAGGAAACAACACGACGAATATCACAATTTCAATAAAGATAAATTATCTATTGTAAATCTATAGAAAATTAACAGTACGCATAACCTTCATAGAATCACATTTTAATAAGCAAGTTTACAACACATCAAGAAAAACATGCGACTAAAAAAGATATTCAAATTTGGAATATATTATTCAGAAAGCGGAAAAACACGGAGGATTCAAATAAATCCAATAGAAGTTTGAATCGACAAACTCAATATACATTTTCCATCCCAGTTTTTATTACCTCGTGCACAATTCGAGGCTAAAACATCAATTCTCAATCGCTTCTCACTCTGTCTTCGCTTTCATGTTGTCCGCACGATGTTTTACGATCAAATGATCCTTTTGACACATACACTCGCAAGACGTGTATCGTATGCAAAAATAGCTTGGCTGAACTATGCAACGTGTAAACATAAGGGCGTAAGCGTGAAACCTGTTTGGATATGGGTTTTTACCATTCCCGTGTGAAAAAGCCCATTAAGTGTGATGGTTGTAAAAACAATAATTTGATAGCAGATCAAAACTGACGATAGATACAAGCCATATGGTAGCAATTTGCATATGTATTAGTCGGCCTACTATGGACAAGCTTCCGGTAACTGTCACCCAACTGCGGCATTAGCAAATGCTTATATTTCGTCATATATACTATCTTCCGAATAAAAAACCTGCCGAACGCATTCCGTGCATGCTATAAATTCACCTTGTATAGCCCATTGTGCTCCTAAACTTTCCAAGACGAGCAAATGAAGCACACGTTTTGCACCTTCGACTGATAGCTCAGCGTTGAGATGTAAACAAACTCCTGTAAATTCACTTTGGAAGGCGATAAAAACTAAACGGGTATAAGAACAGAAATAATTTTCACTTCACTAGGAGCGCTATTGTGTTCTCCGCGGATCATCTGGATTTCACTGTAGAAATCCGTCTCTAAACCGTACAAAACCTCGAATTTTTGTTGGCACCTCCACAATTCTTCATATAACGCCATGTAAGTTGGTCAGCAAAGTCGGCCTACTAATGGTCATGTGTGTGGTAGTAAGCGCTGCTGCCATATGGCTTGTATCTATCGTCAGTTTTGTAGCAGATCGTTTGAATTGGTTTACCGACCTGAAAGGAAAACGTAATATTGAAGAAATTCTGGCGGAAAAAGGAAAAACAGTGACGAAAATTGTAGTCGCGAATTCTGAACGTTATTCGGTTAAACGAATAAGAAGAAAACGAAAAAGAAAAAATAAGGGTAAGATCGCGTTGTAGAGCTCAAGTCGTGTGCAATATTAACATCGCGTTGTAGTTAATACTTGTTGGCAAGATTTTGCGGATTGATGGAAGGTTGAGTTTCTATAAAGGCAACTGCAGTGCAGTGAATCGTACGATTTCAAGACACAACCAACGACGAAACGTTTCTCGACCACCTTCGACACGAGTGTTGTAAAGGTTAACTATCGTGCCGTCATTATTTATCGGAATTGTTGAATTTTTTCTGTGAACACGGGCAGTGAATTAACAAAGCGAATCGATGATAAGTTCTTAGTGAAGTTGAAAAGTAAATTTTCCCCTATAATGAACTGCGATTAAGACAGAGAAATTGCAGTGTCCGAGTATATAGCGCTGCGGGGCAACTCATTGGAAACTTTGGACGGAACCCTATTAAGTTCCTTTATTAATAGCACTTCAAATTCGGTGAGTCTTGACGTAAACGGGGAATGTATCAAGTACACATTATGACAAGTGTACTAAGTCAGGATAAGGAGTACCTATTATATCGCTACAACTTGTGCCAAAATGCTTGCGCCATTTGCTAGTTTGTGTTTCAAATAAATACAAACATAAGCTGGTGATAGCTTATTTGCTTCAAACCTAGAAATCGACGAGCCCATTGTTGCTGATGTTGTTCGTACACACGAAAAATTCATAAATTCGGCGGCAACTCGTTAATGACCCCAGCGTCAACCACGACACAATATTCAAGTTGATTGTCATGTGACTTCTGCATATTTCTGTCAGCTCCTTAGTTCGGGGGTCGGTCGTAAGTACTAGAATTTGTAAAGAAAAAAAAGAACTGATGGAAAAAGACAAGCAGTGTGTGAATATATATCAAACACGAGTTCATATATATATATACTTAGCAACTATGTTATTGCTGCAAAATGATAGCAGAATAAAACTCAGACAAGGATGATAAACTTTAATATGAACGGTAGCGAAATTTATGCCGATAGAATTTTTTATTTACAAATCTACCAAACGGTACCATGGGTGATAAAAACAACAAAAAAATTTGTATGCAAGAGGCACTTTTAGGAAAATAAGCTTAAACACTTTTAATTTTACGTAACATCGTACGGAAGGGGATTTGAACGGTGTCCTATTTTTATCATAGGAACTTGAAGGAAAGTTTCCGAATGTACATATATCAACTATTTTGAAAGTTCTTTGCCATTTCCGGAAAATTGAATTCTTAGATAAAATGAACTAAAATTTCCACGTGTAGCGTAGGGAGATTGAAATAACAACAAGAGTAACAACAAGTAAATGTAAAGATTTGATGAACAAACACATTTAGTAATCAGATGAGCTTGAGAAAAACAAAGAAACGAAAATGGTGAACATTTTTAGTAATTAACAAGCATTTTAACCAAAGCTTTGGTATATATAGTACTCGTAGCTCTTTTATATAGTGGGACCTTTTTGTGGTAGAATAATGACATATATCAAAAGTGTCCCAAGAGTAGGTAAATATTTAAATGGAACACGCATTTTACATAGAGTTACTGATTTTTCTCAACCTCAATCAAAGTATATTGTTTCACGATGTATAGATACTGTCGAAGTATACGATTACTGTAAGGATTTGTTTAATATAACAGGGTTGAATTATTTAAAGATACCCAAAATAGTAATATGGGACTAGCTTTTCTGATTGTCGAATAATATTGAATAGAACAACCACTAACGAATCATTACTAGAAGCTTGTGAATAAAAGAAAGTCTTACCATGATCCCATATATTAAAATTTTTTATCAATGTTGAATTTTGAAATTGTGCCTAGTTCTGAAATTTTCCAAAAGAGCCTCATGTGTTATTTATTCATTGTAATTTTGCGCAATTGCTGTTTATGCTTCAGAACGTAAGATAAATGTCTCCAAAACAGCTATTAAAATTTTTTTCAATCACATTGTTAAACATTATGTAAAAGAATTTCTCTTCTCACTGACGTTAAACATAAGAATATTGAAAACTTAATTTAATTTAACCCATTAAATGTAAAGTAAAATAAATGAAATGAACAATCGAGGAAGCATAACGGTTATTGATGTTACTGATCGATTATAAATCAAAATAGAGTCTTTGTGTAAGATATATTTACTAAGAGAAAAATAATAAATTCCAAAATGAAATGCAAGATGAAAAGGAATTTGGTCTTTCCGTTTCCTGCGACCAGACCGGGTATAGGACCCGCATCGATGGCAGGCTTTTTCACTTTTCACTTTTTCACTGATAGCCATCGGGTGCGCTCCACCACTTTGTTGCTTACCGGGGGCTCTTGTCGAGTAGAGTGGCCTTCTGCTCGCGTGGCCTTTTGTGGTATAGGGTTATGTGATTATTTCACATAATTCTATAACAGGGAGGATGGGAGGATGCGAGGGGGCACCGACTCCATCTGCATGCTCCACTCTTATTTCCGTCCATTTTTGCTCGTCCCAACTTGTTCTCTGAACAAGCAATTCCAACCCTTAGGTGGTTACTTCCTTTTTTCGACTTTGATCGGCTTCTGTGACCCAAGAATTCGTGAATGAAAAATTTTTTTGCAGTGGATCCTTGTGCTAGGGGGAAAGAACATGCCCCACGACACCGCAGCGCTAGCCTGCCAGCGCATTTACGCGTCCCCAGACAAGGCCAATCTCGGCGGATCTTACCATCCTCTTTCGCCGAGGCAACAGACCATCGCTGCAGTCCTTTACGGACATTTATACCACACTTTCACTACAATTTGTGAACGTGATTGAAATTTTAAAGAAAATGGCTCGCAAAAGCATCGGTGGTTTGAGTTGTATAGAAAGGACATTCAGTTGCATCTCAAGGATCGTTTTAACACCCGGGTAGCGCTCGTACCCTTCTGGCTATTATTATAATTGAACGAAACATTTTCTTTTTAATATTTGCTGTGGTGCTATGATAATAACAAAATACACATCAACCATACAAAAATACAAAATAAACGCTACATAAACATGTTCTATTTACTAAATAAATTTTCACATTTTCGGCAATCTTTCAAACAAACCCTATAATTTGGATTGATTTAAATATCCTGGCATGAAATAATTTTCTCTACATCCTGCTAAGAAACTATACAAATAAATTATTTGCATGTAAGTTGTGGAAAAAATACAATGAATGGATAATTAAATTTCCAATTTCAGTCTTTCTTTTCATTTTCAACCAGAACCGTGTATGGGACCCGCCACATTGGCTGGTGAGCTCACCCCTTTTCTTGCGTTACAGATGCTCTCGCAGGGTAGAGTGGCCTTCCGTTTGCGCTCTTATTTATGTTATAGTATTATGAGATTCCATCATATAAGACTAACATAAATCTGAAACGTTGATGTTTTCATTTGAGGGAAAAATTCATGCAAATTATGTTTGCATGAGTTTTTCATTCAAATGGAAATCATTTGGCCACATCTGTAATGAATCTTGATCCGTATGGGGGGTGTGAATGGCACCACTTCCACCTGGATGCCCCACTCTTATTTGGAGGCCATAAATATTGCCGGTAAAGGCGAGATGTTCTCAAGTCTCGTTCGTTTTCACCAAGCCCAGTTAGTTGTTTGCTTTGATAATCTTTTCCTTTTAGTAGGTTACCTCAGCCTCGAATTGTATCTTGTAATTCGTGAATGCGAAATTTTTTTATAGTGTTCCTTCATACTGGGGAAAAGAACCCGTCCCACGACACCGCAATGCTAGCCTGCCAGCGCATTCGCGCTTCCTCAAACAAGGCCAATCGCGGCGAGCACCAACATCCTCGCTTGCTGAGGCAACAGACCATCGCTGCAGTCGTTTACAGACATTTATATCCATACAATTCACTACACATTGAGCCAGTAATCAATAGAAATTTATAATAATTTCCAAACGTTGCTGGTTCGTAAACTTTACCATGATGAAATGTTGACTTTAACTAACAGCGCGTTCATATAAAGATAGGAAATGTTATGTCCCTAATGCGAAACCTTTGTAATGATTTTAGTTAAACGACAACTCGTATACGTCTTGTACGTCGAGATTTCCCGACGAACTAAACTCTCATCGGTTCTAGACGTGAAGTCGGTCAACAATTCTGTGCACTCGTAGTCCATTTCGCAGTGGCTGCTTGTTGGTCAGTTAGTTCGGCGAATATTTCGGTCATAGGTCTTTTAAATGGATTACGCTCGATTACATTAATTTAGCCACATTTACGTGCCCGTTTCAAACGCGTCAAAAATACCACCATACGGAAACGAAACCTATCTTTACTTTATTCCGTATTCAACTTCCATTCAGTCAGACAACACAAAAAAATATGAATCTAATTCCGCGTTCCCAAATATCACTGACACGGTACCGAAAAACATTCTACTCTAATTCGAACTTCGAAATAACCTACTCTAATGAAAAGAAATCCCCGTTGGCAGCACCAGCCGGAAAGGTAAATTTCTCGTATGTAGCGTAAAGTTTCGAAAAAAGATTTGGCTTGCCTACTATTAAACTTCTTTCTGCAATTTTCGTAGTACCACATGGGTATTTATTAACATAAAAAAAATCTGGCTACGTTCGTTTTTAGAGACCTTTTATCAGGGCGCAAATATTTTGCTAATTAAATTGAGTTGCACGCGTATGGATTACATATTGAACATCGGCGGAGCATAAATTGTTATAAACATATAAATTCCGGTTTCGCCCTTCTCGCATTTGCTGTTTACACAGTTCACAGTGGTAACCACACAAAGGCTTAAATAGCTCGAATAGTTAATTTGAAAAGATTTCCATAAAAGTTTAATCAGCACTTGCATTGCCATTAATATATACATTTTCAATTTTTTTCTGAACTATGAGGGCCGTCATTTCGATTTTTATTGAAATCGGCTGCTAAAAATATTAAGCTGTAAATTTTCGACTGTTTTATTTGTCATTCGATTTGCATAATTAAATTAAATTAACTTGCCTTAATAACTTATAATTTCAAGTTTCAACGGAATCTGTTGAGAACCTTGGCTGCTAGAGGGCTACAGAAATAAAAAACATTGTATGCCACCCCCCTGTATGGGGAGACCCGCCTGTATGGGGAGACCCCCCTTAAATACCTTAAAATATTTTCTTGCACTGCATTCAAGAGGCACCACTTTTGACCTACGTAGAAAATTTCCTCATTCTAGCTCATGTGGTTTGCGAGAAAACTTGTTATGACGCACGAACAAACGGGCGGACGGACGGACAGACAGACATGTCGCGGTTTTATAATTTTTTAGGGTATTGTTAAAAATATTTTACAATATCTTAAAAATGATCTGGTTTATAAGTTCTTTCAAGTAAAGTCATTTAGAACGTTTCCATGAAAATATTCATTATTTCAGTTGGCACTAAAATAGCGAATTGCGCTTGCCTTCAGACCTTTGGGGGCCGCCATTTTGAATGCATGCATTTGATTTTGGATTATTTTAAATCTTTGTATGCTAGGACCTCATCAATCAATGTACTATCTCGTTCAAATAGGAGTTTCACTCTAGACAGGGCAAAATAATTCAATTTTTAAAGAACATGGCAGCTAAAAATATCAGGCTTTAAATTTTCGACTTTTTTTATTTTTCATTCAATTTTAATAATTTCCTGTAAAATACAAGAACATAGTACAGAGATTCAGAATCTCAAGTTTCATCAAAATCCGTTGGAAAATGTGACCGCTAGAGGGCCGCAAAAACATGAAAAAAACGCATATTTAAACGGCCGCCATTTTGAAATTTGCCCATGCATGATCACCAAAATATCAAAGACTGTAGGTGTAAGTAATGTCTATCTTGAAACCAAGTTTCATACATGTCGGATCAAAATTGCGCCTTTGAAATTTTGATCTTCAACTGCCCGCCATTTTGTTTTTTGCAACCTGACCTCCAGTTTTTTTACGCAATTCTCTAGATACTTATAATTTCTATCAAACTGCTGAATTTCATGAAAATCTGTTGAAAGCTTTGACCACTATTACAACAACAAAATTTTGCACGTTTTTCGACCTTTGAGCGGCCGCCATTTTGTTTCTGCCGTACCGACTTTGGATTTTTTATTGTGAGATTCATCATATACATCAATGAACCTTTGTACCAAATTTCATCCAAATCGGAGTTATACTTTGGTCAGCACAGAAATCACGATTTTACGTCTAAAATGGCCGCCATTTTGTTTTTGCCTGGCCGATATAGCTGGTTCACAAACTTAACCGAGATAATTACTCATTTGCCCAATTTTCCTCTTCGACTATTCCTTCACCCGCTGCAACTCATCTTCCCCTCCCAATTTCCTTTATTTGTACAGATGCATCAGAAGTCGAAGCTTTGATCATACTCTTGATCCTAATATCAGCCCTGGGCCGAATGGTTTGCCAAACATAATTGTAAAGTCATTAGCCTCATCGCTAAGTTTTCCTTTATCTCTCCTCTTCAACCTAAGTTTGAGTACTGGTACTTTCCCTAACCCTTGAAAAACAGCTAATATTGTGCCTATTTTTAAAAGTGGTGATCCTACGTCAGTTTCCAATTATCGCCTTATTTCCTTACTTTCCTGCTTTCCAAAGTTGAACGGTTGGTTCATAATCGACTCTCAAACTCATTAGCTCCTATTATTGCTCAAGAGCAGCATGGTTTTCTCAAAGGATACTCCACTACCTCTAATTTAATGAAGTTTGCAAACAGTATTGCAAGAGCTTTGGATAACCAACTGCAAGTTGATGTGATCTTCACAGATTTCTCCAAGGCCTTTGACACTGTGAATCATTTACTGCTTTGTCGTAAGCTTGAAGCTCTTTGCGTCTCGGGTGCTCTTCTATCTTAGATGTTATCTTATACATCCTGTCGTCCCTGTCCAATAAGTCTCTCTGGTACTACGTCTCGTCCCTTTTATCCTTCATCTGGCGTTCCATAAGGTTCAATTCTTTGGCCTCTTCTCTTTCTGTTGTTCATAAATGATCTTCCCTTTGTAATTAATTCATCTTGCCTCTTGTATCCTGACGACTTCAAAGTATTTCGAGCAGTCGAATCCCATTTAGACTATCAGCTCTTCCAAACTGATCTGAACACTCTAAATAAATGGTGTGCTTCAAACTATTTATGTCTTAACACTACTAAATGTCATAAAATGACTTTTCCTCTCAAAGACTCTCCTATTAATTTTAATTATATATTATATGATGCTTTGCTCTCTGAAGTGTTCAGTCATAAAGATCTTGGAATAGTTTTTGATCCAAAACTCAAATTTGATGAACATATTGTAAATGTGATTACTAAGGCGTCTAGAGTTTCCGGGTTTATCCTTGGACATGTACATAAATTCAATACCATCTCTTATTTTATTCACCTATTTGCTTGTCTTGTTTGCCATTTGCTTGAATATTGTTCTGCTATCTGGTCCCCCCGATATTTCTATCACGTGTCTTCTTTAGAAACTGTCGAAAGAAAGTTCACGCCTTTTCTTTTCCTTAAGTTTAATTTGCCGTATCAGCCCTATTAAGGTCGGTTTTCCTTCCTATCTCTTTCATCTCTAATATCCCGACGAACTTACTTAGAACAATGTTTTTTGTATAAACTCTGCTACCATCAAGTCCCGTTCAATATTTTTTCTGAGCTGCGTTTCCGACAAACATCTCGATCATCTCGGATGAATTCTTATTTTGTCATCCCATATGCTAAAACTGATTTTTATTTCCATTCACCAATTTTCAGAATCGTACGAAATCATAATAATCTCGCACTTGATCCTCTCCCCTCTTCTTACATAGAATTTAAGATAAAACTACTACTAGTTTAACTTTTAACTATCGACATTTTATTATTCTTTTTCATTTAAATATTGCTGTATTTATTCTTTGCGTTCCATTTTGTTATTGGATTATTCAGTCTGTAAGATGGAATAAATAATATCGATACTTCTCAGTTGATCATCATAAAATGTTCTATTCTTGATTCGAATTATTTTGTTCGTTACGCTTCTGAGATCTTCATAAGGTTTTCACTTCGTCCCGGTTTTCCCACCTAAATAATGATGATATGGCTGATTCTTTTCATCCAATGCATCCTGGAACTCATCATAGAACTAATCATTTCTTTTGTACCGGGCTTGATGTTCAATTATCTGCTCTGCCACAGTTCTAATTACCGCTTTTCTTCCACCCACAGCCCGTTGCTTGTTTCCAGTGAAGTGTCTGTCAGAATGGGAGTCAGCTGGTTTTCGAGGGCCTCCGTGAAATGTTTGGCACTGACGCCGTTTGACGCCTTTCGATGTCGAATTCGTGTACATGTCTGATATTTGCTGAATACAGCTTTAACGCACAATATTGATAGGTTAGTTTGATCCAGTAATGATCCAATTTACAATTGACCCTTCGGTATGTATGGACGTCAAGTATGCTCAATACCCATCATTGTTGGATCAGGACATGGTTGATCTGGTTTTGGATATTGCAATCTGGTTATACACAGGTCATTTTATATATGCGCCGATGTGGGAAGCAGATCGAAAGTACGACTAGATTTCCCTGATGAGAGCTCATTGCCAGAGTTGAGATCACGCAGAATTATTTTTGTGTCATTTGCTGCCAATGAGTCGAATGGTATTTTTAGGTGATTGTAGAATGTTTCCTTTGTTTCTTTGTCCTTTTCTTAGGCCGGGGCGTGTACGCTCATCAGTCAAATTTCGAAGAATTTTACTTTTATACGGGTCACATAAAATTGTTCATTGACTGCCTTCAAATCAATGGCGTACGATTTGTACTCCCTATCCACAATGAACGCCACGCCAAATTTTCACTTTTTAGCAGGCTTCTCAATTTTGAATATTGTGTGCGATGTCATATCTTGAATATTACTTGCAGTCCAGTTCATCTCCTGGATTTCTAGTATCTTAAATTTATGTTGACTGGCGTGTTGTTAAAGGTCCTTAACAGTGCCACGGTTGTTTAGTGATCTGAAAGTCAAAGTCAAAAGCGCTTTATTCAATATTAACTGTTATAAATTTTCAAAGAATATAAAGCGAATTCCAAACAATTAAAAATGCTGAAACTTAATGGCCCAAATGTCACTCTAAATTTATGCGTTATCAATCAAAAATATTTAATCAAAAAAACAATATCAAATTAAAATTATTAAATAAAGGCAAAATGAGAAACAAAACCAACCAACACTATTCAAAAATCATTTGTAATTTCAACACAACAGTGAACTTTTATCTTACACCTTATATTTTTTTCGGAGCACTACAGCCCCTTTCGGGCCTTCACTTAGAGATAGTTAGAGTATCTCATTGTCATAATCAAATGTATCGGCACTCCACAAGTTAATAGGATCATTATCACGCTTTGGCCATGTGTTCGTCCACCCAGCTGCGATACGTTCTGATTTTAAACCAGGACGTACCATAACTGAACGGGCTTATAGTCCGTCCGAATAATCACTTGAACTAAATCTCGCTGACGAAACTCGAACCAGAGACCTTCGGCTTACGGGCTTGGTGCGCTAACCACTAAGCCACGCGGACTACTCCCTACACCAAATATATTGTAACCTGATTCTGATAAATAAAATTCAATCAAAAACTTTATCTTATACTAATACAATACTAACACAATATTCCTAAACTAAGCGTTGAACCTTATCTCTAAACTTAATGTAATAAACATAACATAAGCCCATCCTGAATATTGAAACCTTTCCCTAATTTTAACATAAACAAACCACAACAACAACACTAAATGCAGCAATAATGGACTGAAATTTGAAAAACTAGGTAACGAATAATACAAAAACATAAAAAAAACGAATAACAAACATTGTCATTAAGCGACCAATACCTGTATTGCTCCAACTCAGCTCGACCAGCCTCTACGAATCAAGCAAATGAGTATCTCCATTAGAGTTGTTGGTCTCGTGAACTCCAATTCGGAGGATATTTTATCTTCTTGTCGGTGGCCCGTCTTTATACGTGATATATAATTGGACCAACGTCAGAATCGAAAACATATCGATTCATGTGCAAATACACGAATGCTTCTGGAGGAACGAAGCCAATAGTGAGGCAAGTCGCAATATACCCGTCTGAAGGGTCGAGCGGCTTTGCAATACCAGGATCCAATGCCATAGTTCTCGACAGTTCTAGAGGTAATATATATTTATATTGTTGTATCTACACTACAGCCCCTTTCGGACCTTCGCTTAGAGATAGTTAGAGGATCTCATAACCATGATCGAAGTTACACTCCATAAAGTGATATGGTCAGTATCACACTTTGACCGTGTTTCTGTCCACCCAGCTGCGATATGGTCTGATTTTAAACCAGGACGTATCATAACTTAACGGGCGTATAGTTCTTTCGAAGAAACCTCGAACTAAATCTCGGGGTCGTCAATGAGAGTCGAACCTGGGACCTTCGGCTCACGGGATGAGTGCTGCATATGTATATATATATATATATATATATATATATATATATATATATATATATGTATATTATATATATATATATATATATATATATATATATATATATATATATATATATATATATATATATATATATATATATATTAGTGGACCTTGATGCACTTCGTTGCAACCAACCAAAAAAAAAAAGAAATGAAATATTCTAGATTTTTAGGTCTTTGTAAAAATTTTTTTTACAAAGACCTACTAGTTTCGCGACCTGTCTGTCCGTCTGTCCGTCCGTCTGTCCGTCCGTCCGTCTGTCCGTCTGTCCGTGCGTCACAGCTGATTTCCTCAGAAACTATAGAAGCTAGAATGCTCAAACTTTGTGAAAAGGTCAGAAGTGATGTTCTCTCAAAAGTTAAGGCCTTGACAAAAATTTAAAAAATGTTTAAGGGGGGTCCCCCCTAATAACGAATTGGCCCTTAAAAATTTTTTTTAATCAAAGGTAGTCGAGTGCAGTATCAAATGAAAGGTCTTGATTAGAACTTTTAGAATCTGAAATAAAAAAATCATTTGATGAATTAGGGGGTCCACGGGAAGGCAAAATGTACCCAAAATTTGTGTCCCCCCCCTCGCGATTGGACACCTTTCAGCCGAAAAATCTGAAAATTATCACGAATGTGGACCTTTATGAGTACAAGGGCAACAAATACCTTAGAAATCGAAATTCGCTCAACTTTGTTAATAATAGTATGATTTGTAGATTTTACATTTTTGCCCATAAAATCAAAACGGTAACTTTAAACTTCTTGAAATTTTGCAATTATATAGACTGGCATAAGATATATATGTTCACAAAACTTAATTGAGATCGAAGCATAATCAAGTGAGTTATAGCCATTTCAATTATATGGAATTACAACAACGATAACACGTGTTTATGGTTCATATAGGGTTTTCCAATAAGAGGTGTTATTTTGATATTAAAAGAAAAATGCCATTTTTTTAAATAAATGATCGGATGTTTAGTTCATTATGAAGAAGAAGATATGCCGTTAAAAGCAATAACTAACATTGGGCAAATAGCCCCAACGACACGCTTAGAGGACCATATCCTCTTCATGAAATTTTCCATAAACAAATCGCAAAGTGGCTGCCCTATTTCCTCGATAGCCTCACGAATTTCATCTTTGAGATCTTGAATTGACGCTGGGCTATTGGCATAGGCCTTCTCTATCACGTGGCTCCAAAGGAAGAAGTCGCAAGGTGTTAAATCAGAAGATCTATTCAAAATAACACCTCTTATTGGAAAACCCTATATATATTTAAAATTGACTTAGGCGCTTTTATTTTCTTTCAATTTTCATGAAAATTTAAGGAATAGTGTTCAACTTGAACATGTTCAATCGGCCGAGCATTCAGAAAAATCATTTAAGCTAGATTAAAATGGCGGTTGCACTGTGCTTATGAAAGAAACTGCGCATCTTTTGCATAAATTTGAACGTTTTCATATCTAAGTATTGGATGAACAATTCAAGTTATCGATTCACGCCATTAGAAAACTTGTTTCTAAACCATAGGATGTTTACAAAGACCTTCTGGTAGGAGCACTCTCCTGCTTACTCAACTTGTTTTTTAATGAAATGAATGCATTGTATTTCAAAATTATTAATGTTAATCCAAAAAATTTGGATAAACATTTGAAGCGAGCACAAAAAAACAATTTGGAGTTCCAAATCATGAGCAGGCCACATATAGCTGTCCATGTGAAAAGCACGGCTCCTCCAAATTTAATCCGCATATTTGAAGCGGCTGTCCTTGCGCCTTATTGATGGACATGACAAATGATGCACGCACTGGGAATTTTCACCTTTCGCTGTTCCGGTCAATATTGTGGCTTCAATTAAATTCGGCATCAATTTTTTTACTGCCAATCTTGTGCCATTGCACATTTTGGTGCATTTAAATACCGCAGTAAAATAATTGATGAGCCAACCTTTAAATTCAAACAATGCGGTGGCATCCCAGGTGGTTCCAATCAATTCGAAAATTCAATTGGATTATTCACTGCATTATTTGCATTCATTGCGCTATCAACAGATTTATATGATGTCACAAACCACTACACTACGCGGACTGCACACACATATATATATATATATATATATATATATATATATATATATATATATATATATATATATATATACATATATATATATATATATATATATATATATATATATATATATATAAATTTTTTTAGCCAACATATTTATAACCAGTTCTGGGAGGAGCCACATTTTTGATTGCTTTCTCGTCCCACATCGTTATTGTCAATCCAGTTTTAAGATTGAAGAAACAAAAGTTTTATTAAGTTAAGATCATATTTGTAATGATTTTCCGTCTAATTACACTAACGAAGTCGGAACCGACCTCTCATCGGTTCTAGACGTGAAGTCTGAGTTGTGCCAACGAATGGTACCAACCGGTCAACCAGTCCGTTTACCGTAATCCATTTTCGCGGTGGCTGCTTGTTGGCCAGCTAGATCGGAGGGGATTTCTGTCGCGGGTCTTAAAATGGATTACGCTCAATTACGTTTTTCAGCCACCATTAAGCGCCCGTTTCAATTTTATGAATTTTCCTTCAACATTTAAAGTATAATATATAATGACACAAAAGCAAAAATTTGGGTCGTTCAAAAAAAAAGGATGCGCATACTTTTTCGACAAACTTGGAATAATAAGATTTTCGCAGATACATTTTTGTTTTGTTTTGTAGCCAGAAATCAACGTATATTTTATCATAAGAATTAAATTTACCTGTATAAATTGTACTTGAAACGAATAACTTTTCGGCAAAAAGGGAATTTGATGATTGATAGCTATGCTTAAAATGGAAAATGGACGTTAAATCATAGCTTGCAATGCATAATAATAAATGATGTTTAAGGACGAGAAAAAGAGTTACAAACTTATTTTCTTATCATCTATATTAACATCATTGAACCTAATATCCAATCGACTATGATATACTTACTAAGAATATTGATATAAATGACAAACTTCTGTACAAAATAACACTAGAAATAGTATTAGAAAAAAAACTGTGACTTGATTCGAAAAGTTGTCAGAGAAAGACAACTAAATGAACTACATGCATTCTTCTAAAGTCTTTTTTATATACATCACGCTAAAAATTCATACAGCCCTAATACACTCACACGAAACTGCGTTATTTTAATTTTTTTTTTAGGCACATGCATCAGTATTTATGCAATTAATCAACGTTAACGCTCTTACTAGTTCACTTTTTTTGTTAAAACCTTCGTTTTATTTTCTTTCCCGCGGTTTTTCCTTATTTCAAAGACTGTGATCATCATTTTTGTATATTACGTTTTTGCTTTTCAGTTACATTTGTCTAATTTTGCTTGAAGAAAATCACCTTTTATGTGTGCACAAACCTATGCATATCGCAGTAAGCTTGCAATCCAGAATAGATGGAAGAGAACCAAACATCCATGCAAAAGTAAACTTGATTACTCTTGAGGCTACGCGACAGGGCTTTCTGAGAAAAAGCTGGTTGCAGTGGAAACATAAGCAAAAAGCCAAAATTATTTTTTTTTCATACAATTGGCCTATGGCGAGGATTAGGGAATGTTCCCTTTTCAATATTGTGCGGGCAAGTCGTCGAAGGCTGTTTGTTACGGAAAAATGCTTACTTTCATCCTTGGGTTTCTCGATGACCAAAAGCCGTCCTTCTGTTTCCAAGCTATCTACTCGATTGGTATATAAATCTTTCCAATCTACGGAAATATAACTCATACCATTGCTATGGTTAGGTTTCTACTACTTATGATTTTCAACCTGCCTCATCTTAGTGGACGGATTCACGTCTTGTGAAGGATATCAATTTGTATAAATAGATGATCTTGTGGGTCGATTTTTTGTGATCAAATATAGGCAATATAATATTTGAATGGAATGAATGATTCAAGGTTTGCTAGAGTTTTCACAAGGTTCCATTTCTATCAACCAACATTAATACTCAATTAGGTTGTTTCATAAACTTGACTAACCGGATGAATAACAATGATCAGCCGCACTAAAATACTCGTTTGAAAGCACCACTTCTAATAACCTAAACATACCTGACAGCTCGTCCTGTATGTCATAAGATCTCCATACTATCAGTTAAAAGAAAATTATCGCAATGACTATTTGATAGAGGCGATGAGAGAACATATCTTAAGGCCCCAGTAAGGCATGTACTTTTTGTTTCCATAATAATGTTACTCTTCAGGGTGAGTGTTCCGCTATTGGTGAGAAACTTCGCCGCACTTTTGATCGGCATTTTCTTGAGCCTCTTCAATTTCACTTTCGTTCCATGGAAATGCAGCTAAACTCAGATCCAACAGATCTGCTTCGTCTTTCGTACCGATCCTGTAGGTATCGACGAATATTTATTCAGACTTGCATGATAAAATTGTATTCAATCGCCACTTTAAGCTCCGAGTCTTTCTCCTACACCGACTGACCCCACTTTCATACAAAAAGTATTCACCCGCCCTAGTTCCCTATGAAAATTTCAACATAACGCGACAAAATTATAGCCTAAAAATTTACATCAATAACAGAGTGCATTGAAAATTATATTATCACTTAACTTACATAAAATCATTTCATTATTCCATTCAAGCGCACGTGAAACAGAAGCTTTGCTCTTGTACATTTGATTCACCAATCCTAGCCAAACTGACATCTCGGCACTGTCACTTATTCACGGTTTCACTTGAACATTAAAATTTAATTTTTTTAGAAAGAAAACTAAAATTTTATGAAAAGCCGAGAATAACTGCACTTTTCGTATCTTTTTTGACAACCGCCCGCCATGTGGCCGCCAATTCCTCTTTGACATCCCACGACAAAACTGACGTGGGATGGCAAGCCGTCACGACAACGCGATATGGAAAGCCACATGGCAGCAAGGTGTAATGGTAGTGGTCGCCAGTGTCGTCAAATGATTCATTACATATTTTACTTCTACTATCTCTATTTTTGATTTGCTCGAACACTTTAATGCTTCTGAGGGTTCTGAAAAAAAATGGCAGTGACGCATCTCCCGATGCATCACTGCCATTAAATTCATTATGGGCACTAGGACTTACATGAAGGGTTTCTACTGATTTTGCCAAGGAAAACAGCAAACAAAAATGCTCCCAAAAAGTATGGTCAGCTCAACTACGCATCTACCATAACGGTAAATGTCCTTTACCGTTACTTGAATTTCTTGTCCTTTAAATGGGACCTAACAAGAAGAAAGACGTATCATTTGCCGAAAACAGGACTCATGTATCTATCTCCGTTTAAAAGTTATGCGTGAACATACATAAAACAAGTTGGGTAAACAGACCTACGCTCATGTCAGAAGGGTTTTGTATTCAATTTACAAAATGTAGTCACCAGATCGAATCACATCAAGAAACATGTCAAAGACGATTTTATTGGAGAAAATATGAAATACGGAGATCATACTATTATTAACAAAGTTGAACGAATTTAGACTTCTGAGGTTTTTGGTATTAGTATACTCATAAATATCTCCCTTGGTAATTATTTCACATGTCATGCCGCGACGGAGGAAACACATTTTTCATGTATTTTCCCCCTGTGCCCCACTGAAGCAAAAACTGGCAGTTTAACAACTGTTTTGAAAAGCTCCCATGTAAACTTTTATTTCATACTCATATCGGCTACGTTTGATGAATTTTTTTTTCAGGGGCCACTCTCCTGTACTGTTATCATCGATTAATGGCCAATTTTTTCGAATCCTAGAATGGTTACAAAACCCTTTTGCTAGGAGCTCTCTCCCGCCTCCTTGACTTATTTCACTTATAAGCATTAATTGTGGGTACTGATCTACAGTCATTCATTAAATTGAATCAAGTGTTCAAAGCATGCACCTTAAACGTTGAAGTTGGGAAAAAATAACTCAAAATTATTCAATCTTCGCATTTAAAACAGCCACTTTCTTGTTTTACGATTACTGATACCACCAGCTCAACCGATTCTCAAAGATATACATGACGCCTATCATTCCTGAAATTTTCATGCAAATCCTAGCAAAACTGTAGTGTCTGAGTCGGTAAAAAGCGCGTGTTGTTCCATAGCCATATGTTGCCATAGTAATAAATGCAGCGCATATTGTTCCATAGTAATACGGGAAAATTCAAACCACTATAACTTCGCTAAATATGATTCAATCTTTATGAAACTTTTAGAATAGATCAATCTTATAAATAATCATCTGTGTACTGAATTTCATTGAATTTAAGGGCACCGTTAAGATTTTATTCAAGAAAACATAAAATCGATAAATCATACTATTACTAACAAAGTTGAGTGAATTGTGACTTCTAACGTATTTGTTGTTGTTGTACTCATCAAGACCTACATTCTTGATTTTTTTCAGATTTTTCGGATCACAGGTGTCCAATCGCGAGGGGGGGGGACACAAATTTTTCGTGTATTTCCCCTCCCTGTGCGCCCCTTGAAGCAAACTTTGCCAAACAAAGACCTGTTTTGAAAAGTTCCCATTGAGACCTTTCATTTGATACCCATATCGGCCACCTTCAATGAAATTTTTTTTTCGGGGGGTCACTCCCCTATATGGGGAGACCCCCCTTAAATGCCTTATAAATTTTTTTTGTAGTTGAACTTTGAAGAGAACACCACTTTACACCTACATACAAAATTTGGTGTTTCTAGCTTAAGTAGTTTCCGAGAAAAACTGCTGTGACACACGGACGGACGGACGGACGGACGGACGGACAGACAGACAGACGGACAGACGGACAGACAGGACGCGATTTTAGAAGGGTTTTGTAAAATTATTTTACAAAACCCTAAAAAGCAAAAAAAAATATATACGAGTATGTACGTGATGAATTGATAACCTTATTTCCTTTGGAAGTCGGTTAAAAAAGAAGCATAGTCGTAAATGATGCAATAGAGGCGGTTCTCGTCAATATCATAATCATTTTTACTAATACGAGTAATTAGCTTTTTGTTTCCAGTTACAAATATTTAACTGAATGTTCGAATACAAACATCATTCTGACGTTTGCAAGCAATACAGGAATTTATTATCGCTAGGAAAAACTTTCAGTTTTACCTGATTTTCGAATATGGGCTTTGTATTATGGGTTCCAACTTGTCTGTTGAAAGCTCTCGAACATTCCATGCTTGGTTCCGGGCATCTATTACTGCAAAATTCTGCCTGGCGGTTTTTTAAATGTTTTATCGGAAGGTAAAAAGTGCAAATTTTGCACCCAGCAAGTTACGTACATGCACTCCGGGTGGTATTCGGTTGATGATTTGGGACTCAACGAATAAATAATTACGCTTCCGTGAGAGGGAGCACTGTGAATGGATATCGTTTGTTTGTATGCTAAATCATTTAGTAAATTGATTGTTCGTTTCATATTGCCTCTAGAAACCTGAGAAATCAACACGTGATGGATTTTTTCAATAAATCATGTACTGAGATAAGATTTAGATGTGATGATGTAACGCACTGACAATTAATTTTTTTTGAATAATATCTGATTTGAATTTTAATCTTTTTTGGTGCTTGCATTTGTTCAACATGTCGTGAAGCCAATATCTAGTGAAGTTCGGATTTTGCTGTTGTTTATTCAGTCAATTATAATTGTCAGCTAATCCAAAATGGCGAAGTG
The DNA here is from genome assembly GCA_963969285.1 of Odontomyia ornata. Lineage (NCBI taxonomy): Eukaryota > Metazoa > Arthropoda > Insecta > Diptera > Stratiomyidae > Odontomyia > Odontomyia ornata. The sequence continues at coordinate 160,411,956 of OZ017741.1, forward strand.
CGAAACCAACCATTGCGCTCAATCAACAGTCGTAAAATTCCACCGAAATGCATATCTGTAATGGATTGTTTGGGTAAAAACGATTAGTATACATTGCATTCTTGAGATGTCTTAAGCAATTATTAGGAATCCATGAAAAGCCAATCGTTTGATTTAATAGTTGAAGGTGAAAGAAAAGAAAATCGCTCAGATTAGGCATAAGTGCAGAAATTTCCGGGTTTTGCAGGGGATCCTGAAGTAACGATGAATCATCTGCTTGTATTTGGTTGAAAATGCCATTTAATTGCATTTGTACAATATCTTTCACCTTGTACTAATGATCTGTTGAAAAACTGCTCTTACTGCTTCTTGTAGCGCAACGCAGAAGCCTTTAAACGTTCTTGAAAGCCGCAGAATACGATAGTGGTGGAATGGTCACGGAACTGGAGTTGCACTAAGCTTTTGCGCGCACACTGTGCTACAAATAAATGTTATTGTCGATGAATAGGCAATCAGCTAATAAAAGTGGATTTAGTACAGCGGCCAGCCGTTTAATTGAATTTACTATGTGAGTATGAATATGTAAACCAGCTGGCCTAACAAGGTGGCGGCGTGTGCTTTGTAGGAATGTGCGTAGTCGCGGGGAAATTGTGCTAAAATCGGAATTACAGCTAAGTAAATTGATTCAAGGATATGATCAAAATGATGACCATGCTCAGTATTTATAGATCATAAAACTTATGTAGATGGTAATTATGTAAGAAACATAAAAGTATTGGAGTTTTTTCTAGAAGTTTGTAGCTCTGCCATAAAGTGTAAGAGTGGGTCCTTAGTAAAATTGTAGGGAAATGCACGGTAAGGAATCAATTTCGTTGGAGTAAGAATGCTTTAGATGCCGATATTGAACATCTTAAAAAAAATTTTGTAATGTTTGTAACTTAGAACGAAAGACAAAAGAAGAGAAGAAAATAGCTTGCTTCGCAAGAATATGCCAGATCTTTTATCAACTCTTGACTCTTTGCAACCAATTAGAAGTTTATTTTTAAAACATTTCAGAAAAAAAGAAATACGGGCAATGAAGTGATCTAAAAAGAATGAAATAAATACCATGAAGGCGATGCCAAATCATGAATGTCAATGAAAGAGGGAAAAACTTATATGGCACCGGCTCCATTAAATTTATTTTGTCCTTTTAGGGCACTTTGAAGCCGGTTTTCCTTTTCTTCCCAATGACCTTTCTTTCTTCCCTACCAAGAAGCAAACCTTTCATTCAAGTTTTATTAAAATTCACCTTATTGACTAGATTGTACCATGACCCTCTTCATCACTTATGAAAATTTTCTATTAAATCCATACAAACTATAACAAATACTACATAAACGTATATTAAAGCTTAATTTCTCGTCAGTATCTAAAGTAAGTTACCATTCCAAAACATTGTAGTCTAAAATGTTGTCTTCTGTATGGAACATCAATTACGAAAACACAAAATTATGCGAAAAAAGTGTGCGTAGTTACCACGCGAGTCATGTATACGCTTACTCCGAATTCATATAAAAATATTTCTCAAGTAAATCAATTACTGCAAACGTTGCATTAACCTGAATTCAACGAATCTGCAACAGAAATGCCATGTGCCAAACATAGACAATAGGTAAGCAATTTACGTGGCGGCACATGTCTCATCGTAATCAAAATTACTTTCCCATAATTAATTCACGTGTCGCGAACTCATTTTTCGCATCATAAATAGAAGCGTATCTAGAGGATGGATCGTAGTAGTCTTTGCGTATAGACGTCTTTTAAATCGCTCCTGTCAAAAGTTTTCAAAAATTAAATTAATTTTTTAAAAACGTTAGTCCGAAGTTAATTTTTATCGGAAAAAATCTTATATTGTCGAAGTAATCGACTCAGGAAATTTCTATCGAATATTTCTACTTCGATTGGTAACGAAAAACAAATTCACAAAGAAAATTTCGCCCGACGGCTTCCCACCGTTGGGGCAACCTGGGGAAACGACGAATACAAAACTGGCGACAATCACCAAAAGAAAACATAACGAAGAAAACTCCGTAGATGGAGGGTGCAAGCTGCAAATAATAGTGGACAATCAACAAATGGCCAAATTGCAGAAAGAAAATGATGAACTAAGGCAAGAGATACAGTCTCTCAAGGATCTTTTCAAGAAAGGGATGAAGCCTCAAAAGACGCAGCCGCAAAATCAATGGCAACAGGTAACAAAGCCGAAGAAAAAAGCAAAGCAAGTAAATCCAGAGGAAGTTCTAAGTGCTGGTGGCACCAACGAGAGCCAAAATTATTTTGCAGCGCTGGAGGGATTAACCGAAGATATGGAAATCGAAGAAAACATCGGAGGTAATTTTAATCAAGATACTGAGGTTAATTTTATTCAATATTTAAAGAACAAAAATAAGGAGAAAAAACCAGCCTGCAGTTCTGCTGGTTCCTCTGAAAAAGCTTCCAAAAAGACAGAAAAAGTTCCGCCAATCAACGTGTTCGGACAAACCGGGAAAGATATGGTTCGGCTATTGGCAGCCGAAAATAAACTGGCCAATTTCGAAATAAAAAGAGTTAATGCCGAAAAATTAACTATAAGGACGAAATCACTGGTTGATTTCAAGTCAGCAAAAGATGCGCTGATTTCTGGGGAGGTTCCACACTTCACCTATACCCCAAAAAGTGAAAAAATCAGACCTTCTTGTTGAAGGGTTTGGACAGCGGAGAGGATACGGTCGATCTTCTACAGGTGCTTAAGGACGCTGCACCAGATATTGTTTTTGTTTCAGTCAAAGCCTTTGCGACAAGAAGATCGACCGTAGAAAGGAAGAATTTACCACTTTACCTGGTACAAATTGCAAATAAGAGCAGTCCAAGTGCCCTTCAACAAATAAGGTACTTGAATTTCAGAGTGGTGAGGTGGGAACGCCTCCAGAAAAGAGAGGTCAACCAGTGTTACCGGTGTCAAAGATTTGGACATTCGGCTGCCAATTGTGCCATGCACTATCGTTGCGTTAAATGCAAAGACGTTCATGCTCCCGGTGAGTGCAAATTGGCTCAGACGGAGCCTAAAGAAAAATTATACTGCGTTAACTGTGGTGTTTTTGGTCACCCAGCATCATATCGAGGATGCTCCCGATATCAAGATGTAAAAGTTAAATTTGCTCCAAAGCAAACACAAGTACACCGTAATATCATACCTTCCAACTTCGACAAGCCCGGAGTATCGTTTGCACTCGCCGCTAGAGGACCAGCAGAAAATGCTGGAAATAATGTAAGTGGCAATAATGAGCTGCTTCTCAAAATTTACCAGCAACTAAATTCTTTATCGGAGAGAATCGACAAACAAGATTCAAAAATTAACTTTGCTTTTCAGCGTTTAGGTCTTTCAAATGCCTAATAATAACTTGTCATTCAGTCATATTCCCATGGATAGGCTTCGCCTCATATCGATCAACGTCAACTCTATCGTTGCTATACATCGACGTGATTATCTCCTTGAATTTGTTGTTAAGCAAAAGCCTGACATCATACTTCTCACTGGAACCCACCTCAATTCATGGCATTCCATGGAATTCAAAGATTTTGCATTCGTAAGAAACGATAGGGTAATAGGTGATGGGGGATGTGGCTCCGGCATATTGGTTAGAAGACCCTATTGTTTCAAAAATATTGAAAAAGTCGAATTCAAAAACTTTGAATTTCTTGAAGTGTCCGTCATCAAAATTTCACTGCCAGGTGGGGATAACCTCTTCGCTATCTCTGCCTATGCAACTGGTCAAAATGTTCTCAAGTTCAAGGAGGAACTCAATTCCTTGTTTGAAATACTCGAATTGAACAGGCTGCATAGTTATTATATTTTTGCCGGTGACCTGAATGCCAAGCATACATCATGGCTGAACGCCACCAATAATCCAAGAGGTATATTCCTGAAGTCATGGATATCAGAGAACCAAATTGAATACAGGTGCAACCTATATGGGTCGGAGTTCCCAACATACCCTAGGACAAATTCATATTTGGACCTCTGCATTGCTGACGCAAGACTTGAATTCAGCTTTAATAGTCCTCAACGGAAACTGCAGGTGCTTCCTTACGATAGCGACCATAACGCAATCGTAATGGAAATCAATCATCACAGGGATGATTTCTTCCTCATTCCAGTTCAACATGAAAACCATCGGTTGAATTTCAAAAAAACAGACTGGGGAAAGTTTCAAAAGAAGTTTAATCGGGAGTACCAGAAGCAATGTCCCCCTTCTGATGGTGGCAACTCTTGCTCAATGGTTCCTAATGACAGGAATCTAACTAACGATGAAATAGGTGTCTATTTGCCGAAGTTAGAGAAGCTGACGTTGGAAACGATTGAGAAAGTAGTTCCCAAGATAAAACATCGAAACAATATGGAAGGATATGAAACACCAACCATCGCAAGGTTGAAAAGATTGAAAAGCCTTCTTCTCACCCGCGTCAACAATATTTATCGACGATTTTTGGACTACAACCATCCCTCGTTGGCTTTGTTGAAATTACACCTGAAGATGTCCGGAACTTAATCCGTTCATACTTCAGGAGTGAGGTCAGCAATCAATGGGCGGAAAAACTGAGGGGTATTAGCCCACAGGACCCAGATGGCGTGTTCACGAAAGTGAATGGCTTATTCCGCAGGAAGTCTCGAGTGAAGGTATCGAATCTTGAAGTCGCTAGTGATGAGATAAATCTTCTCGATAGAGCTGGTATCGAAATTGATAGTACGACTCCGGATAGAAATGGAAACAGGATTATATGTGATGGATTGCAGAAACTTGCCCTGATTGGAACACATTTTGAATTGGTCCATCTGCCAAACCCAGAGAGAAGGAATGAAATATTTTCGGAGGCCGTTGAAGCAAAAGTTTCCGACTTCAAATCAAGCCTGAACGGCCAACTAATTCTTCATTTCGATGAAACATTAACATCTGACCTCATACCGAGCTTGAATCTTATTGATTATTTTGTCAGCTATGAAGACTTGTGTTTCATATTTCGCAGAATAAACAACAAAAAATCATGTGGTACTGATGGTATTCCAAATATAGTTCTCCGACATTTGCCTGAGGTTGCTATTAGGAATTATTGCATATTGTTCAACAACATGTTGAACAATTCATATTTCCCAAATGAGTGGAAAAAGGCTAAGGTATTTCCGATCTTGAAGAAAGGAAAAGAATCTTCATGCCCCAAAAGCTATCGCCCAATCAACTTACTGCCTAACATCAGCAAGGTGTTTGAAGTGATACTCAACAGAGCATTAAACGCCCACATTGAGAAATATGAGTTGATGCCGAATTGCCAATTTGGTTTTCGTGCCAGGCATTCGACCATTCATGCAATAACGAAAGTAACCTCAGACATCTGTTGGAAACTAAACAACAAAGAATGTGTTTGAGCATGTCTCATTGATATGGAGAAAGCCTTCGATACGGTGTGGTTAGATGGACTAGTTTTCAAACTTCTTCAGGACAGGTTCCCCAGACACCTTGTCGCCATGATGTGTAATATGTTATACGGGAAATCATTTGTTGTAACTGATGGAAATCTGACAACAATGCGCGAATTCAAGGTCTTGAATGGTCTACAGCAGGGAACAGTTACTGCGCCCCTGCTTTTCTCAATATTCATTCGCAAGCTATTGAACAGCTTTGATTTTAATGTCTCGCCAACGCGATCATTGGTAGCGTTTGCTGATGATCTGATCATCTATACGGCAGACCGAAAAGCTACAATAGTTCAGAGCAATCTTCAAAAAATGTTTAATGATGTGCAGCTTTACATCGACAATTGGCGAATGAAAATCAATGCGCAGAAGTGCGAAACAATTTTGTTTCGGACAACGCTGCAGGGGGCCAGTCAGGATCTGAAACGTAATTGGAAGGATTTCCACATCATGGCTGGCGAGGGTAGTTCAGACCGGGTTCCACATAAATCCTGTGTTCGATACCTCGGTGTTCATCTTGATCAGTATCTGTACTATACTGAACATGTCAAAATCATGCTCAGTAAAGCACTAAAAGTAGTCATGGCTCTTCGGCGACTCTTTCATTCCAGATACATTGATCAAAAAGTCAAAGTTATTTGTTACAAGACCCTGGTTAGAACAGTTTTGACATACGGATGCCAGATCTGGTACAACCAGAGTGCTAGTACAATGGAAAGATTAAGAGTTTTCGAAAGGAAATGTCTTCGTGCATGTACTGGTTTGTACAGAAAGCCTGAGACGGATTGGAAGCACCATATATCGAATAGAAAAATTTATCAAACCGCTCAAGTGACAAGAGTCGATATCTTCATATTGAAACTTCTTCGGAATCATATCGCAAGATCTGTAACTGTGAGTGAAAACCCTTGGATTTCACAGCCGTTCCACCCTACAGACGGGTATATTGTGACATGCCTCACTACTGGCTTCGTTCCTCCAGAAGCACTCGTTTATTTGGACATGAATCGATATGTTTTTGATTCTGATGGCGTCCCAATCATATATCACATATACCGACGGGCCACCGATAAGAAAATAAAATATCCTCCGAATCTGAGTTCACGAGACCAGCAATTCCAATGGAGATACTCATTTGCTAGATTCGTTGAGGCTGGTCGAGCTGAGATGGAGCAATCTAGGTATTGGTGGCTGAATGACAATGTCTAAATTATTCGTGTTTATTTTCTGTTTTTGTGCTTTTTCTCGTTACTTAGTTTTTCAGATTCATCTCATTATTGCTACATCTAGTATTGTTGTTTATTTGTATTATAAATTAGGTATAGGTTTCAATATAAGGTAATGTTTTTTTTTTTTTTAATTGAACTTATGTAGAATTAGGGTGTAACATATTAGGTATAGGATATAAGTTCATTGTTGTGTTAGTAGTATAAGTAATTTTTGAATAATGCTGATTGGTTTTTTCGCCTTTTTCCAATTGAATCAAAAAATATCTAATAATATTAATTAATTTAAATTTGCAAGTGTATTTTTTTCATTAAATGTGTTTAACTGTTAACGTATAAATTTAGAGAGCCATTCGGGCCATTAAGTTATTATTGTTTGGAATTTGCTTTATGTTCTTTTAAAAATTTATAACGATTGGTATTAAATAAAGCGCTTTTGACTTTGACCTTGACTTAGAAGCGTATCCATGAACACCTCCAGTTTTTGCTAGTTAGATGTAGAACGTTACGCTGTCCGAGTGAATACCAAAAGAAATTGTATCAATAAAGTTTTTAAAGTTAAATGTAAAGTTCATGTTTTAATTTCTTGTTGTGCGCGGAGCACTTTCTTATTTTTTTATAGTTCGGTCGAAATAGAGACAAAACTGGCGCAATCGGTAAACGCTACTGTTCGAAAATCCACGAAGGAACTAACGAAAAAGTGTGGTGACTATTTAAAAATAAAATCGGTTAAGTGCCGCGAAGGTGGCGAGAAACTAAAAACATATAAATATTAAACAAAATAATAATCGAGAAAGCCGCGAAGGTTAATACCATTGTTATTAACCTACATAATAAGATCAGAGCAGACACACGAAGCATAAAGGTCCGCTCAAAACTCGCACTAAGGCTGCTGTAGAGATCTGATCGCCCATAAATTAATTTAAAAGTGTGTAAAACAAACAAAGTTCTCATAAGAAGTTAAAAGCAACATTCCAATCCGAACAAATTGAACAAAGTTTTGCAAAACTTGGAAACAGGTAACATAGCCTAAGATTTTTAAAACTCCATATGAAACGTGGATCCTGCTGGAAGAAGAACCAGAAGAAGGCATATCTTCAACCAAGGGCAGAACGACGCATACCGAATGGAAGAACTCGTTCAACAATTTCAACAACTACAATTTGCTCAAAGGGAGGAGCAGGTCCAACAGTTGGTAGCAGCCCTTCAACAAATTTCAAACAGACAATCATCGAACGATAAAATATTAAAGGAAACCAAATATATGAACAACTTTACCGGCGTCGGAGATATTACCATCAACGGCTTCCTGAGCCTAAGAATGCAATCATCAACATCCCAGAAACAGATAATTGGCAACTCATAAAGGATCAACTAAAGCTACGTTTCAGACCAGATGTTCAACCGTGAGAAATATACAAAAAAATCAACGAACTGAAGGTGCACAATGCAAGCGAATTGGCTGAGGAAGTACAAAAAATTAAGTATAAGGCAGATGAACTAATAATCTATTATCAGGATAAAATGTTTATTGACCTTAGTAATTTTAATTCAATTTTAACCTATGTAGTAGAAGAAATGAGTCAGGGTATTCTATTAGAAAAGATATACAGTGAGATAAATATTGATAAAATAATAGAAATTACGAGATCAAGAAGATTTGAAGATGAATGCATCAGACCAGAGTTGAGAAAGGTCAAAATTTTCAAACCTAAATCCCACAAAAATAATTTCAATGATTCTAAACCTAATTCCTCACAAAATAGACAGACTGACAAAAATTCTCAAGAACAGGATAATACAAAACAAGACAGACAATTTAATAAGTACAGACAAAAAGACAATGACAGTGGACAACAAAATAGTGGTCAAAATCAATTTTTCAGATCTCAGAACTCAAACAAATCGGGGCAAAATAAAGCCAATAATTTTTCAGGTCGTTCAAAATAAACATGGAAGTCTAAACTTCAACCAGGATTTGAACTCATGGAAGTTGAGAATGCGCAATTCCATAGATCAAATATTGAAAAGGTTAAAAACGAAAACCAATCAAATAATTTATCTGACGAAGAAACCTTCTCTGACTCATCCCCTGAAATTAACCCAAATGAATATTTTTTTCGCAAATAGCCTCGAAACAATTGCCTTTGATTCAAATTACTATAAAAAATGTTAAATATGTAGCTTCTATTGATACTGCGGCATGATTCAGCGTAATTGATGACCGAATTAATACATTTAATAAGGTGAAAATCAAGCCAATTATATTTTCAACTTTTACAGGAAAAGATAAGGTCGAGTATGAAGTTCATAGTCCATCACCAGAAGAAATTGATCCTCCACCCTCACGAGCCTTGGTTCGGTGGAAGGTTAATAGGTTACAAAACCGAAAATATCAGTTTATAATCGGAACTGATTCACTAAATAATCTCGATACACTTATAGATTTCGAGAGAAAATTAATTATTTTTAATGGACATGCCATTAGATTTATAATGGCCTTTATCCTTTTGATGAAGTAAATTCTTTAGAAGAAGTGAATGGTGATTATTTAAAAAGATTACAATTAGATCACCTAAACAAAGAAGAATATGCCGAAATAATAAAACTGATAAAACGGTATGAGGGAATATTTTTTAAGGAGGGTGACAAACTCACGAGTACCCCCACAATGAAACATGAGATAAAGACTACAACCGAAAATCAAGTCAACTCAAAACTGTATAGGTATCCTCCTAAGCACGAAACGGAGGCACGGAAACAAATCGCGGAACTTGAAAAGCAACGAATTATTCGAAAGAGTAATTCAATGTATTCAAGTCCTCTAATTATAGTACCGAAAAAATCCCACAAGTCGGGGGAAAAGAAATTTCGTTTAGTGGTAGATTACAGAAAACTAAACGAAATAACATTGGATGATAAATTCCCATTGCCAAATATTGACTCTATCCTCGATAAACTAGGTAGAGCTCAATATTTTTCAACAATCGATTTAGCAAAAGGTTATCATCAAATTCTAGTCAAAGAGGAAGACAGGCATAAAACAGCCTTCGTAACACCTCACGTTTTTTACGAATTTGTAAGAATGCCGTTTGGTCTAAAGAATGCACCAGCGAAATTTCAGCGCCTAATGAATGATGATCATAAACCCTTCCAATTAATAACGGATGCGTCTCAGTATGCAATTGGTGCCGTTTTGTCACAAAACTGGCATCCCGTGTGCTTTGCCTCAACGACATTAAATTGTCATGAGCGTAATTACCCCGCTACTGATAAGGAATTTCTTGCCATTATGCGGTCGGTCAATTATTTCAGACCGTACCTCTATGGTAACAAGTTTACTATTTATACGGACCATCAATCTATCAAATACCTTCATGCTTAATATAAAGGGAAGGACGTTTCACCCAGGTATCAAAGATGGCACTTAAAACTAGGAGAATATCATTTTGATATTGAGTACGTAAAGAAATTCTTAAAAGAAGAGGAAGTAGAACCACACATAACAAAAGCTCATACAGGTAATGCTGATGTAGAACGTTTTCCCAACACATTACTTTCGATATGCAGAACCTTAATATTAAATAAAACAAATTTTTCACCAATACAAATCGTACAACAGGCTATTAGAAACTACAACAATCGGTATCATTCAACTATCAAATGTACCCCTATCGATGCTCAGGACCAACGAATATACGCTTTAAAAATTAAAAATAATATCAACGAAGCCAAACAAAAATATTTGGAAAAAATAAATAAAAGACTTGAAACTAGGACGACTGGATTCATAAAGGACTATAAAGCTGTAAGACACAAAGAAAAACCAAGATATAGAAAGGCAAAATTACATAATGTCCATCCTAGAAATATCAAAACAGAATTAAAACATACAAATCTAAACGATTATTCAGAAGACGATACCGTTAAAACAGAGGATAAAAGAATTCTAGAAGCAGAAATAAAAGCTAACGAAGGTCCTAAGTCCAAGGTTTTGGTAACGAAATTTAATTTATCAATAAAGAGGAGCGATGCAGCCACCTTACTAGGCAAAGAATGGTTAAACGACCAAATAGTTAACTTTTACCTGAATTTGCTAGTAGAAAGAAGCTCACTAGACAATGCAAATAATCTTCCGAAAGTGTATGCAATGAATGCATTTAGTAGATATATTCCCCTACGATTTAATAATAATTCCAGTTCACATAAAAACACATTGGTGCTTAGCTATAATAAGCCCAAAGGAAAAATACATTAGATATTATGACCCAATGAGGACTCCAAATACCGAAGTTCTAGATTTACTAGAAAATTATGTCAAGGAGGAATCCATGGACAAGAAAGATGAGGTTTTAGATTTTTGTTTGTGGAAAAAGGAGCAAATTCTAAACGGTCCACTTCAAACAAATTCATATGACTGTGGTGTATTTAGCTGCACATTTGCTGAACATATAACTCGCAATTGTGAACCAAATTTTTCCCAAGAGGACATGGTTTAATTAAGGTAGAAAATGCTTGCAGATATTTTGCAAAGCAAAATTCAATAGTATCAATAATTTAATCTTAATGGTTGTTTCTAATCCCTATGGCAAAACCAACAACGGGGACATTAAATATACAACCAATATCGACTGAAAATGGCTTTACAATATGGGAACAACGAAGGTTATTCAATATGCTAGGACAATAATTCACGTACTCAATTTAACAGAATTTAGGCAGGCAATCGATTTAGCAGATGAAAACATCAAACGGTTGAACCTTGGGAATGACTTGACTGTTAAACAAGAACTAGAAACTATTCGTGCGAAGTTTAGAACTATTCAACCTAGTCCTAGAAAGAAAAGAGGTTTACTCAATATCGTTGGTACAGTAGAAAATGGCTTTTTGGTATCATGAATGACGACGATAGAAAGGAAATTGCTGAACACATGAAAACAGTAGAAATTAACGAAGACAAAACTATCGGTAACCTAAATAAGCAAATAGAAATCAATTCGCATATCAGTGACTCGATAACAATTCTTAAAAACACCATTGAATCAGATAGAAATCAAATTACAAAAACTTACGAAGAAGTAACTGCTAACGAAAGAAAAATTATAGTAAAACAACTACAGTTAGATCAAATGATAAGATTGCAGATGCTTAAAGAAAAACTAGACCAAATTATGGACAGTATAGCATTTACCAGACATGGTATTGTTCACCCAAGTTTATTGACAACTACTAAAATCGCGACAACAGGACTAGACTTTTACAGATTTAAAAACACTAAAACAGGACTTTTGCAACTAGACAAGGACGAATTAACCCTTGCCATCAAAATTCCCAATAAATACAAAATAGTCGACCTTAAATTGACAACCCCAATCCCAAATAAAAACTTTTTAGAACTTAATATAGAAGATCAATTTGTTATTGAAATAAATCCAACAAATATGAAAAAGATCTAAAAATTGTAAGCAATTGCATTGAAAAAAAATAATTGCTTTACACAAATAAATAAACTTCAAGAAATTAAAAAATTGGATGATCAAACTATACTTTGTAAAAATATGAAAAATCAACAAATTATAAATTCTTGTGATGACAGATGAACGGTAATTACTTAATAACATTCAATAATTGTCCTATTCAAATCCTAAATTAAACTTTTAGTAGCAATTATATCAAATTTATTGACAGATTTTATTATGAAGCAAACTATAATTTGAATTTTACCAAAAGAATGAATTTTGAAAATATTACCATATAACATATTGAAAATTTGGAACCTTTAGAAATTCTTAAATACTACAAAACTATAAATCCAATATTAGGAATAACAACAATTTCAATACTAATATTTATCATTTTTGCAATACTTACCATATTTTATAAAATACATTAAACAAAAGAAATTATGCATGTAAACAAAAACTTTAAAACAAATTGAAATGAAAGGGTTAGAATTCGGGAGGGTTCTTATTGTAAGAGGGGAGAAGTCATGTATACGCTTACTCCGAATTCATATAAAAATATTTCTCAAGTAAATCAATTACTGCAAACGTTGCATTTACCTAAATTCAACGAATCTGCAACGGAAATGACATGTGCTGAACATAGACAATAGGTAAGCAATTTACGCGGCGGCACATGTCCCATCGTAATCAAAATTACTTTCTCATAATTAATTCACGTGTCGCGAACTCATCATTTTTCGCATCATAAATAGAAGCGTATCCATGAACACCTCCAGTTTTTGCTAGTTAGATGTAGAACGTTACGCTGTCCGAGTGAATACCAAAAGAAATTGTATCAATAAAGTTTTTAAAGTTAAATGTAAAGTTCGTGTTTGAATTTCTTGTTGTGCGCGGAGCACTTTCTTATTTTTTTTATAGTTCGGTCAAAATAGAGACAAAACTCGCGCGGCAGAAGTGAAACATCTTGCTTTTCTATATATATATATATATATATATATATATATATATATATATATATATATATATACATATATATATATATATATATATATATATATATATATATATATATATATATATATATATATATATATATATTTATAATGGATAGTCCAAACATTATTGAGCCTTTTTCGTCACTAAATGGTGTTCGTTGTCATATATCGGGCAATACCAATCAGATTGAGTCAAACTGACATCCGTTTGAAAGGTGACATTCTAGCCTTTAATTTTCATCTGGACAGCTTTGTATTTCTTCTTTCGTGTGAAAAGTTGTATTCATATAAAAATGAGTGAAATTTCTGAAAAATTTTATTATATTTTACAATATCACTAGGATCAAAGTGAGCATGCATTGCAGGCTCGTGAAAAAATTGGTGGTGTCTACGGTCAAGATACTTTATCCAAAGCCACAGCCAAGAGATGGTTCGCTCGCTTTCGTTCTGGAAATTTTAATATCAAAGATGCACCTCGCTCAGGTCGACCAATCGCTGAAAAAGTCGATGAAATCTTACAAAATTTTGAAGAAGACCGACACATAAGCAGCCATGATATTGCTAAAGAACTGAATATCTATCACCAAACAGTTTCGAACCATTTACGTAAGGCTGGATACACAAAGAAGCTCGACGTTTGGGTGCCGCATGAATTAACACAAAAAAATTTGATCGCCCGAATGAAATGCTAATAAAACGCAACGAAATCGAGCCATTTTTGAAGGAAATCAGCACGGGCGATGCAAAATGGGTAAGATACGAGAATCTCGTTCGAAAAAGATCATGGTCAAAAAAAGGCAACTGATCGACAGGATTGACACCAAATAAGGTTATGCTGTGTGTATAGTGGGATTGGAACGGAATTGTTTATCATGAGGCGCTAGAACCTGGCCAAACACTTAATTTGGCTCTGTACTGTCAGCAATTAACCAGATTCCAACAAGCAATTTAAAAAACCGACCAGAATTTATCATTAGAGAGAGCGTTGTCTTCCTTCGTGACAGTGCCAGACCACACACACACATCTTTGATGACCCGGCAAAAATTGACAGAGCTTGACTGGAAAGCTTTGATGCATCCACCGTATAGTCCAGATCTTGCACCATCAGACTACCATTTGTTTCGGTCTCAGCAAAACTTCCTTAATGAAAAGAAATTGACTTCAAAAAGGGACTGTGAAAATCACTTGGAAAAGTTTTTCACCGATAAACCGCATAAGTTCTACACAGATGGAATTATGACTCTATCCAAAAAATGGCAAAAGGTCAAAGATAATAATGGACAATATGTATTTTAATAAAATACATTTTAAATAAAAAAAATATTCAATCGAAAAATGACAAAAAAAAGGCCCAGTACTTTCTAGACTTACCAATATCGTATGTCTCCGTCGTAGACGGTCCCAAGCCCATTTGGAGGTGGGGAAATATTTTGCTTTTCGAACCCACAGCTCCCATGATTTCTCATCCTAAGCCCCCCGATTAAATGGTAGTAAATGTCCTTGGGGTCGCACATTAGGCTTACTGATTCCCCAACATTAAATACCGAGAAACGCTAATAACTTTAAATACAATACATTTACAGCTCTCCTCCTTTGTAGAGACGTAAGAGGGTGAAGGTGAGTCTTCCGTGCCTGATAACGGAATCGAAGTAATAACCATGCCGGCGGAATGGAGGTTAGGCGACGGGCTAACTCCCCGTTCCTGGAAAACTCTACATTGTTCCGAAACCTGCAGAAGGACCTCGCTAGTACAACGAAACAAAAAAAAAAATTCCAAAATCAAAAGAACACAAATTAACTGAAAGAAAGAAATAAAACAAGTTGGGTAAACAGACCTACGCTCATGTCAGAAGGGGTTTGTACTCAACTTCTCAGAAATGCAGTCACCAGCAACGAATAAAGTCAAGAATTATGTCAAAGAGATGTGCACGTTAAAAAAATCTATTGTTTTTCTATTTTCAACGGGCGCCATTTTGTTGCAAGCCAACAAAAATCACTCAAAACGTGAACTTCTAAAAATATTATTGTCATTGCCCTTATTTGAAAATTTCAAGAAGATCAAATCAAAACTGCAGCGACTGATTCGATGGAAAGTCCGTAAAATACCAAAATCATGTGTTACTGTTGTTGTAATTGGAGAAATTTCAAATGGCTATAACTTCCGTGTATATCATTCGATTTGCATCAAACTTACATAGTTTAAGGACCTACTTAATATCAAATTTCGTCTAATTTAATGGAACCTTTACGATTTTATTGGAGAAAATGTGAAATTCGAATATCATACTATTATTAACGAAGTTGAGCGAATTTTGACTTCTAAGGTATTTGTTGTTGTTATACACATAAACATATCCACCCCTAATTTTTTTCAGATTTGTCGGATCACAGGTGTCCAATCGCGGGGGGGGGGGGGGTGCGCAAATTTTTCATATATTTCCCCTCCCTGTGTGCCCCTTGAAGCAAACTTTGCCAAACTAAGACCTGTTTTGAAAAGTTCTTATCAAGACCTTTCATTTGATACCCATATCGGCTACCTTCGTTGAATTTTTTTTCGGGGGTCACTCCCCTAAATACCTTATAAAATTTTTTTGTAGATGAACTTTGAAGAAAGCACCACTTTGCACCTACATATAAAATTTGATGTTTCTAGTTTAAGTAGTTTCCGAGAAAAACTGCTGTGACACACGGACGGACGGACAGACAGACGGACAGACAGGACGCGACTTTAGTAGGGTTTTGTTAAAATTATTTCACAAAACCTTAAAAAGAGAAAAATAACACGAAATACCATTTGAAACTAAAGGATAAATTTGTTCTTTAGTAAATAATTTGATTGCATCACAAAAAGGTTGAGGAATCCCTATTGTTACATGTACAAATAATTCTGCGAGCTACTGTCACAATTGTTTTCACAACAATTAAGAACTGCGATAATGTGTGGGAAGCAATATTGTTCGAGTAATAGAAAAGTGATTTTCGTGATTGTGAAGTAATTTCGGAAGACAATTGCGATAGAAATTTATGGACAAGTGAAAGTTAGATTCTAGTTAAAATTGTGAAATAGTAAAATAAGTGATTGTGCATTTGTAATTTAATTAAATAAACTCTTTTAATTTAATTTAGAAGACATTGCGTTTTCACTTTCCCGGAACATTAAAATTATTGGTCGCGAACCAAAAACACGCGACAGTGGTGTCGAGGAGTGAGATTAACATTTTGAAAGTGAAAATTTGAACATTATAGTGCACAATAGTAAAATTTAAAGAAACATAAAAAATGCCACGAAGCTTAAACTTAAAAATTAATGAATTGATCATGTCGGAGCTTAAGGAAGATTTGGAACAGCAAAACCTGGCTACGCAAGGTACAAAGGCCACACTGATTGCACGCATGCGTGACGCAATTGAATCGGAAGGCGCGTATCTGGATTCGGGTGAGCCCTCAGATGCAGAAAAAGGCGCAGAAGGTGGTGAAGCAGAAACACCAAAACCAAAGGAACCAGAAAATGCGCTGATGCAAATGTTAATGCTGATGCAGCAAGAGCAGCGACAACAGTCATCCAATTTAACTACGAAGCTAGATGAACAATCAGCGAAGTTAAATGAACAATCAGCGAAGTTAAATGAACAATCAGCGAAGTTAAATGAACAATCAGTGAAGCTGGACCAACAAGCGATCGAAATCAAGGAAGTGCAAAAACAGTCAACCGAAATAAAAGTGGATCTCGGTAGCCTGAACAATCCAATTAAATGCGTCGAGGAAAAGGTTTACCAGGTCGAGCAGAAGGTCTGCCAGGTTGAGGAGAAAATCAACTATGAGATCAGCCAGGTCGAAGAGAGAATGAACCATGAGATGGAAAAAGTGAAAAAAGAATTGGAAGCAGCGAAGGCAGTAGTAACCATCTCACCAGCCCCGCTGATAACCGCAGCGCAAAGCACATCCAGAAATGTGCAAGCGCCAATATTCGATGGGCAAACGGTCTGGAGTATTTACAAGACCCAGTTTGAAGCTGCCGCAAGAGCAAGTCACTGGAATGAGCACGAACGAGCAACTGCACTGATTCTTGCTCTAAGAGGCCCAGCTGCCGAGCTTTTGCAGACGATCCCCGTTGAATTGCACTCAAACCCGAATGCTATAATGAATGCGCTCGACATGCGTTATGGAGACGATCATCTAAAGCAGATTTATCGGTCTCAGCTAAGGCATCGGGTGCAGAAGTTTGGTGAAAACCTACTGCAGCTAGCCCAAGACATTGAGCGACTAGCACTTTTGGCTTACCCAGCTTACGACCCAGTACATCGAGATGATGCAGCAACAGAAGCATTCATCAGCGCACTAAAGGACCCGGGATTGCAACAAGCCGTGCAGTTAGCTCAAAAGCAAACGGTTAAGGACGCATTGGCTTACAGTCTGAACTTTGAGGCAGCGAAAAATGTGAGCCGTACCACTGCCCAGGTTCGTGAGGTAGTGACAGACGAGTGCAGGCGTGAGCGCAAGGAAATTGAGCGAGACCCGCATGTACATGGTGCATCTAGATGCTGGAATTGCGGAGAGAAGGGGCACCTGCAAAAAGACTGCAAGAAGCGAAGAAAACCGAGCTATTGTCCAGGGTGTGCAGCTAGGAGGAGATCCAGACCGAGTCAGGAGCCCAGAATGGAAGCCCTTCAAACAGAGGGGTCGGGAAACATGTAAGAGCCAACTTCGTGGGGCAAAGGTTGGCTAGGAGGATCGACGTCCCCAGCACCACCATCATCGTGTCAAGACTACATCGTGGAGAAGCGAACTTTTGCCTTCCGGGTCAAGTTGACGGAGAACACTGCACCATAACAATCGACACTGGTGCAACCCGATCGATCATCCGACCAGACATAGTTAGACAGCAACAATTTCACAAGGGCAAAATTTTCTCACTACGGACAGCTACGGGAGAAACTGCACCTGTTCATGGAGAGGTCAACCTGCAGATACAGTTGGGAGACCTTGTGTTCTGACATAATTTTCTGGTCGCGAACATTATGGATGACTGCATTCTCGGAATGGATTTTCTGCAACCACATGGAATCACGTTGGATTTGGGCAAACGTGTTTTGAAATGGCAGAATGTCGAAGTACTGATGGAGGATCCCAGCGTCCAAATTCCTAAGATGAATGTAGTGGTATGTACTGACACTGATGTACCGAATTCTTCCGAAAGCATTGTATGGACCAAGCTTGATGGTGATTCTGGAGACCACCGATCTTATCTGATAGAGCCAACGAAGACGTCCACATTGCGCAGTTTGATTGTAGGACGAAGCCTTGTAATATCTTTAAGGAACGGATATGTGCCGGTTAGAGCCCTTAACACCGCAGACTCAACCACGAGCATCAAAGCAGGAAAAGTCATCGGCAGCTGCCAGCCTGTTTCCACCATCACCTCTTTGGAAGCTACTCACGACCATCATTGGCAAAGGAGGCAAGACACAGACCAAGCCCGGGAACCCACGTCGGCAATATTGAAGCAAGTCAAATTGCCAGTGCAGCTATTCAAACGAGCCTCTGATCTGGACACCAAGTACATTGACATCTTCTCAACAAGCCCGGATGACCAAAGCCGAACGAGTCTGGTAACTCACGTCATAGATACACAGGGAGCCAAGCCGATTTGACAAGCACCGAGACGTCTCCCTAAAGCCAAACAAGGAGAAGTGAGCGTGCTGATCTCGGACGTGGAAAAACAAGGCGTTATTGAACCTTCTGCCAGTCCATGGGCCGCGCCTGTAGTTCTAGTAAAGAAAAAGGATGGTAGCACTCGCATTTGTGTCGACTATAGGCAGCTTAACAATGTCACTAAGAAAGATAGTTACCCGCTCCCACGCATCGATGACATCATGGACACTTTAGCCGACGCAAAATGGTTTTCTACACTCGATCTCAAGAGTGGCTACTGGCAGGTAGAAGTTGACAAGAAGGACCGAGAGAAGACTGCATTTTCAGTTGGGACCAGAATGTGGCAATGCCATTTGGGCTTTGCAATGCTCCAGCCACTTTCGAACGCTTGATAGAATACGTGCTTCGTGGTCTAACCTGGAAAACCTGCTTGGTGTACCTAGATGACATCATCGTCATCGGGAGAACGTTCGAAGAGCATGTACGGAACTTAGAAGAGGTTTTCTCCCGATTGCGACTGGCAAATTTGAAACTTAGTCTTTACAAGTGTACCCTTTTCACAGCTGAAGTAAAATACCTGGGGCACGTCGTATCAGCAGAAGGGGTCAAAACTGACCCTGAGAAAATTGAAGCCGTGAAAAGCGGGCCAACACCAAACAACAAGCGCCAACTACGAAGTTTTATGGGTCCGGCAGCCGACTATCGAAGATTTGTCAAAGACTTTGCCAAAAAAGCTAAGCGTCTCCATCAGTTAACCGAGAAAAATTCGTCCGTATGTCTGGAATGAACAATACCAGACAGCCTTTGAGGCCCTGAAGGAAAAGCTGTGTGAATCACCCGTGCTGGCGTATCCAAAACCCGGAAAAATGTTTGTAGTTGACACCGATGCAAGTAACGGCGGTATTGGAGCTGTACTCTCCCAGCAGATCAATGGCGAAGAAAGAGTCCTCTCGTATTACAGTCGAGTTCTCTCAAAAAGTGAGAGGAACTACTGCGTGACCAGGAAGGAGCTATTGGCTATTATAGAGGCCACCAAGCAGTTCCACAAGTACCAATATGGCCAGAAATTTGTTCTTCGAACGGACCATGCATCGCTGAGATGGCTGCTTAACTTCGAAAACCCCGAGGGACAAGTTGCGAGATGGATCGAAAGATTGCAGTCATACGACTACGAAATTGTTCATCGGAAGGGCGGAGTTCATGGAAATGCTGACGCCCTATCCCGCCGTCCATGTCCAGCTAACTGCAAGCATTGCCGGTGGATTGGGGAAAAGGAACCGCTCGTTGATCTGCGCGATTGATAACGGCCGAATTCGATAAAGGCTGGTTATCGGAGGAGATTCGAAATGCTCAGTTAGCCGATGAAGACATCGGACTATTGCTCGTATGGAGGGAGACGACTGGGCGACCTGAGTGGAAGGACGTTTCAACGCATGGCGCAACCCTGAAAAGCTATTGGGCACAATGGAACTCCCATCAGGTGGAGGGTGGCGTACTCAAGCGGAAATGGGGAACGGCGGATGGCAGCTCCTATAGGATGCAAACATTACTTTTAAGGAAATGCATAAGGGATCCTCGGGAGGCCACCTTGGTGTTAACAAGACCTTAGCGAAATTGCGGGAAAGGTTCTACTGGCCCCACGCTCGAGAAGACGTGGAGGACTGGTGTCGCAGATGCACAATTTGCGCTTCCGTCAAAAGCCCAAAGCGACGACTGAGAGGACAAATGCAAACCTATAACGGGGGGGGGTACCGTTTGAAAGGATTGTTGTTGACATCGCAGACCCTTTCCTGAATCTGAATGGGGAAATCGATACACGCTGGTTGTAACCGATTATTTCCGCAAGTGGCCCGAGGTCTACCCCATTCCCAACCAGGAAGCAACTGCTGTAGCTGAACAGCTAGTGTAAATTGGGTCAGTAGCGTACCTTACGAACAACATTCAGATCAAGGCCGAAACTTTGAGTCACTAGTTTTTAGCCTGATGTGCGAGCTACTGGGAATACGGAAAACGAGGACAACACCACTGCATCCCCAATCCGATGGAACGGTCGAACGTTTCAACGGCACTCTCAATAAACACCTGGCTAAGATGGTTGACGAGAACCAAAGGGACTGGGACCGACACATTCCACTATTTTTGATGGCGTACAGAGCTGCCGAACATGCATCGACGAGTCAAGCCCCAGACAAAGTCATTTTTGGAAAGACTATTCGTCTGCCAGGTGATATAAAGTTCGGAACAACTCCCGAGCAACCCCAAACCATCTCGGAGTACGCAAGTGAGCTAAGGCAACGGTTGAACCAGATACATCGGACCGTGCGAAAACACCTCGAGTCGGCTACTGACTGCATGAAGACCAGGTATGATCAAAAGACAAATTCTACTGGCTTCCAGCAAGACGACTTGGTGTGGCTATGTAACCCGCATCGGCGAAGGGGTAGGTCTCCAAAGTTGCAACATAATTGGGAGGGACCATACCGAGTTACAAAGCGAATCAATGACGTCGTTTACCGAATACAGGAGCATCGTAAGCCGAGAGCCAAAATGAAAATCGTGCATCTGGACCGTCTTGCCCCATATTACACCCAGGGAGAATTGACTATAAATGGCGACACATCTTCTCGGGGCGAAGAGAACTGAGGTGGGGGCAGTGTTACATGTACAAATAATTCTGCGAGCTACTGTCGCAATTGTTTTCACAACAAGTAAGAACTGCGATAGTGTGTGGGAAGCAATATTGTTCGAGTAATAGAAAAGTGATTTTCGTGATTGTGAAGTAATTTCGGAAGACAATTTCGATAGAAATTTATGGACAAGTGAAAGTTAGATTCTAGTTAAAATTGTGAAATAGTAAAATAAGTGATAGTGTATTTGTAATTTAATTAAATAAACTTTTTTAATTTGATTTAAAAGACATTGTGTTTTCACTTTCCCGGAACATTAAAATTATTGGCCGCAAACCAAAAACACGCGACACTATCAAACCTACTTTATTCGGCCCCTTACGAATCTAATATTCTCTTATAAAGTCAAAAAAGCTAATCTGATTATAGCACAAACAATTAATAAAAAAGAGCCAATAAAAGATAAAATTAATTCTATTAAATTCATTTGCTATTTGTAATAAAAATCAGATTTATAAATTCTAAATTTATTGGACTAATAGTAAATTAATCATTTTCATTATTAAAAGATTATTTCAAATATTTGGTCTTTTCGCACTAAAATATATCGCCTTATTAAAGATAGAAACCAACCTGGCTCACGCCATTTTGAATTCAGATCATGTAAGAAATTAAAAGTCGAACAGACTTATACAGTTACAGTATAATATCTCTTAATCCAACATCGAGGTCGCAATCCTGGAATGTCAGATCACTCAATTACCCTGGCGCTCGTAGTGAAAGTAGATGGATTAAAATGTCCGTTCAGGACTGCAGCCATGGTCTGCTGCCTCAGCAGAAGAGGATATTGCGACCTGCTGAGATTGGCCCTGTCTGCGGACGCGTGAATGCGCTGGCAGGCTAGCTTTGCGGTGTCGTGGGGCGGGTTCTTTTCCTCAGCACAAGGATCCACTACGAAAGAATTTCGCATCCTCGAATTCTGGGGTGAAAGAAATGTCAACCGAAGTCGAAAAGGAGGTTACCATCTAAGGGTCAAAGGAAATTGCGGACTCCAGATCGACCATGTTCTGATCCAACAACGTTGGGCCTCGAGCATACTAGACATCCGTACATACCGAGGAGCTTTTTCTTAATAATGATGAGAATACATCTGGTCGATGGCAAATTCGTTTTGGTTATGGAAATATACACTTGTCTTCCTTGTTTTGATGTAAATTCACAATATGCTCAGTAACCATTTCAAATATGTTTCTTATAATCAATATCTTAGGGATCGGCTATGTCGATAATGTTGTGGCTCTGGTCACTGGACGTACAGTTGAATATGCGTAACTTGGGCTGGCTAATGTGCCAATTGAGAGACTGGATGACCACGCATGAGCTCAGCCTAGCACTGAAGAAAACCAAAGCGGTCATCTTGATAAAAAAAGGAAACCCTTAGAGTAAGAATGATCAGTATTGGGACATACTAATCGAATCAAAGTCAGCTGTGAAGTACCTGAGGATACTGAGATGAGTTTCTCTGAGCAAATCAGGGCAATGGCTGAGAAGGCTGCTTCAGGAGTATCTAATTCTGTGTCCACTTATGGCATACGTAGGGGGAGCTTACCCATCAGTGCTACTGTTTGGCGCAGAAATATGGGTTGACGCTCTTAGTAAGGAGGTATACTGAAAACATTTGGCACAGGTACAGAGAAGAGGAGCACTGAGGATTGCATCTTTGTATCCGATAGTCTCTGGCTCGGTGGTGGATTTATTGCAGGCAATAAACATAAATTGATCACCGGGGTATTTCTCCTCTGATGGGAAGGCTCATGCAAGTTATGTTGTATAAGTTTTCCACTCATAAGGGAAGTACTTGGCCA
This sequence comes from Odontomyia ornata, assembly GCA_963969285.1. Lineage (NCBI taxonomy): Eukaryota > Metazoa > Arthropoda > Insecta > Diptera > Stratiomyidae > Odontomyia > Odontomyia ornata. Next base: position 160,435,257 of record OZ017741.1, read on the forward strand.
CTGCAACAGATATGGATCTTGATCCTATTGGGCGGGTGCGAGGGGGCACCATCACCACCCGATTGTCCCTCTCTTATTTGTGGGCCATGAGCCTCGTCAGGCAACGACGAAGTTACCCTAAGTCCGTCCGTTTTTACTTGTTCCACTTGTTCTCTGAATATAATAATTTCATTCTTAGGGATGTAATTGAAGCACAATTCAAGTAACCGATTAGTCTATTTATTTACATCTATATACAGTATTACATTAATTTAATTATTAAAACGTGGCTCAGTTGATTTGATCTCGTTGGGAAGAAAGCGAATCGAAGACTAACTTCTCAGCGATCATCAGCAGAATCTCCAACTCACTGCGACGTTGCCATATTTCTTACATCCTCCGGCCGGGCTTGATCCGTTCCAGGTATTTCCAATGGATAAAGATGTTGGATAGGTCGCCGTATAACGCCACTTGATAACTGTAGCTCGCATGACCTTATTTGATTGTCCGACATTATAATACTCGGAGGTCCTCTACGTGCATATAAAACGCCGAAGAGCAGATAAACAGCTTTCAGTTGAAAGATCCAATGTCATCTCCAGATGTATTGCTCTTATTTCAGCACATGTGAAAATCATGAAGTACACCTATTGCCGTTCCTCTCCTCTAGGTATAATGTACGGTGGACCCGCAAAGTCTACCCCCGTTGTATTAAAGGGTCTTGTAGCGTTTATTCTTTCATATGGTAGCGGAGCCGTTGGTTGAGTTAGAGCTTTGCTGAAAAACCATTTGCAAACAATACAGCTTCGTATAACCGACTTTACTAGCTGCCGACCTCTGGGGATCCAATAGCGTTTTCGCAGCAATGTCAGAACTGTCTCAGTACCACCGCTGAATTATTAATTTGCTTAAATGTGCTGATTTTGGCAGGATTATAGGGTGGCTGGCACATTCATCACCGTCCATGAGTTGCAATCTTCCACCAATTCGAAGAATGCCCTGCTTTAGTGTCGGTGAAAGAGTTCGAAGCTCAGACGAGGAAGGAATAGGATTACCTCAGTGTAAGTTTATTATTTCTGCATTATAAAATTTTATTTGCGTGACTTTAGTCCAATATTCTTCGGCATATTTATAATCCGCTGCGGATATGTACTCGTTGTCGACCTTCTGTCGTTGTAGTTTACGAATGAATTTTAGTGATAGCGCTGTGACTCGTATTAATTTACCATACTCGTTAAATTTAAAAATTGGAAATATTCGTCCGTTTGCATTAATTACGTGAATTCCGTTTTCGGCAGCCTGTGCTGATAAAGATACAATCGCTGTTAATTCTTCATCATTATCATTTTCAATAGGCTAATTGAAAGCAGCCTATCGTAGCCAAGCGGAGCCCCATCTCCATTTGTCAGACCGTATTAGCTTGTCAGCATCTATACCTCTTGTTAGGAGATCTGCTGGGTTATCTTTACTGCTACAATGCTTAAACGAAACACCCTTTGTAATCGCGTTGATTTCCTTAACACGTTGTGAAACATATGGTTTCCATCTATCAGAATCACCAACTATCCAATACAAGGCGATCTTTGAGTCAGACCAAATGTAAACCGAATCTACTTCCAACTGCAATAGATCAATTAAGAATTTACTTAGCCTCGCAGCCATTAAAGCAGCTGTCAACTCCAACTTAGGTAGCGGTAACTTCCTTTCACCAGTTTCTTTGATTGGTGCTATCCGATTTTTCGCACAGATCAATTCGGTGTGCGTACATACTTCGTTGTAAGTAGTACGTAGGTAAGCTACACATCCATATGCTTGTAGGCTAGCGTCCGCATGTACGTGAAGTTGAATTGTAGTTGGGCTAGGTTTCAGAAAAATACATCTTGATACGCCAAAGACGTCTAACTTCCGTAAGCCTTTACAGCATTTATTCCATTCCTTCTGCAATTCCTCCGGAATAATATCATCCCAATCATATTTCTTTCGCCATAAATTCTGCAATAAGATTTTCAGTTTCACCACAAACGGACCTAGAAAACCTATAGGATCATAAATTCTCGATAATGTTTGAAGAATACTTCTCTTAGTAGGCTCTCGTTCCAACCCAATAAAATCAAGCACAGGCCTTAAATCCACAGCAATGTCATCAGAGTTTGGAAACCAATTAACTCCAAGCACCTTCTGTACGATTGGTGTGACGTCTTCTGTTTGATTGAATAATCGATTCATGCGCATATCATTTGATACCCGTTTTCGTAGATTCATGTTTGCCTTATTCATTATAATCATTGCTTCTTTATTAAGACGCATAGCGGTATCGATGTCGTTCAAACTAACGACTAAATCATCGACATAGAAACATTTAGAAAGAATACTTGCACTTTCCGGATACTCTTTTGCGTTTTCTTTAAAATGCTTTTGAAGCGTAATGGCCAGTAAAAATGGACTGCTTGTAACACCAAAGGTTACTCTGGTCATACGGTATTCTTTCCAACGTGGTATATTACTTGTAGTTGAAATGGGCTCTTCAAGCCATATAAAACGGTGAGCATCACGATCTTCTTCTGCTAAAGATATCTGCAGGAAAGCTTTTTCTATGTCAGCCACAAGCGCAAGCGCAACAGATTTGGTGAAAGATTATCTCCTGATAGCAAACAATCTTTTAGCGAAAGTTTGCCGGGTGAATGAGATGAACATCGAAGACAATACGAAGCTTCGTTGTCTGCTTATCAGGGTGATAAACCGGTTGATGTTGCATGTAATATTTAATGTTTGATGTTGCGTTTGTTACATGCTCTGCTATACCAGCTGTGATCATTTGTCTCATTGCTTCATCATATTCGCGCAATCTCGTTGGATCTCGTTGTAGTTTTCGCAATAAATATTGCAACCGCGACATTGCATTTAATCGATTGTCATCAAGAATCTCGTTGATGTGTTTCCAGGGTAATTTTACCTCGTACCTTTCTTCCTTCTTAATGACTGAATGTTGCGAGAAATCTGCTGCAAAATTAACGTTCTTATCGAGGTCTGCTCCAATTCCTAGCACTTCCAGACTCCAAATTTTTCGTATTTCGCAATCGCTGTGATCTTCAACAAGCAAATTAGTTACGACGGAGTTCATTTGACTAACATCTTTGTAGGGTCCCTGTAATATCCACCCTAATTTAGTATTAATCGCTACTAGATTCTTTGGTAGACGCTTTGTTTGATCAGTAACGAAATTCCAATAATTATCTGCTCCAATCAACACAGCTATTCCATTCTCCAAAACTATGTCTTCTCTGGTAGCATCGGCTAATTGCATTCCCTGTAATTTGTCACATATTTCAGATGAGGGAGCTGGCATCATATCCATGTACACTTATGGTATTTCAAGAGCCTCTAACTCATATCGTTTACGATTGTATTAGTTCTCCAACCAATATCTAATATGTCTATAGTTCCTTTTCGGCAAACTTTTCGTCGCACCAAATGGAGTCACACTTATATTTTGTGTTCCAATTATGGGTAAATTTAATTTTCTCACGATATCCTCCCTAACAAATGTTGTTTGGCTACCCCCATCTAATACAATGCGCACAAAGATTTTCTTGTTATTTACAGGAGAAGACAAAAACACACAAGCCGTTTGTAAGAAAACTGCTGAGCCTTGATTTAATGCATATAAATTAACGACGTTGGTTCGTTTCATTTCATCACCTCTTTCTGTTTTCGTGGATTCATCACCTGCGTTTTTTTCTTTGTAGCAGGGATCGCACATGGAAGAAGCGTGACAACCTTTGCATTTATTGCACTTTACTTCCTTTCGCGAACATTTTGTTGAAGTGTGGTTTCGTTTCGTGCAACGATAGCATCGGCCTTGACTTCCTAAAATCTTCTTCTTTTCTGCAATTCCTAATGTTGGATTACATTCAGCCGTGCTATGATGTCTTGAATTGTAGAATATGCATTTGATTACATCTCCACTTGTGAAGAGAGCAGCAGCTGTTGCATTTACCTTTGACCGTTTACTGGCATCGCCATGACGCAGCATCATCATTTCACCAGCCTTTTCTAGCGACTCTGCCTCTCGTTTGATAGAATAGAGTAGCTTTGTTACACGTTTGCCGCCACCAGTTTCCACATTAAGACTTACAGATGATGCTCGGCTTGTCCCTCTAAACCACGTTCGGCTGAATAATCACTCTCCGTTATATTGCGATGATACTGCACTCTAAGTTTTTGTGGCAATGAACGTAAAATCGCAGTTTTTAACATAATGTTATACTGGTTAGAGTTTACACCTAATGCTGTTAGTGATCGTATGGCAGCCGTAACAGTATTATATAAATGTCTTAGTCCCTTTGCATCATTTCTAGATGAAATTGGAGAAAGCGTCATCAATTGTGTCATGGTATGATCAACTATTCGCTCTGTGTCACCGTATTCTTCTTCCAGAAGAGAGACAGCCGCACTGTAACGAGCTTCTGATGGAGTAAAACCAGATATTGTTTCTGCGGCTTTACCGCTAAAAGCAGCTTGTAGATAGTTGAACTTTTCACTCGAATTAAAATATGCATTCTCGAGCACAGTACTCTTGAACTGTTCCCAGAACTGTATCCACTCCCGTATGCCACCGCTAAACTTCTTAAGTTGCAATTTGGGCAATTTTATACCTTTGTTTTCTTTTCTTTGTATATCCGTTGAATTAGGATTATGCGTTCGTTCATCCTGATGTGGTAGCGTTCTTCGTAATCTATCGATTCGATATTTAGCTCGAGTTAAAGCCATTGTTGCGGAGTCCTCATACTCGGCCATCGTTCTGCATTCTTTCTCGCAGTCTTCTGCCTTAACGGTATTGTTTACAGCTTTGTTCGCTTCACGTAGATTTTCTAGCACAGCATTTAAACGATCGTATAATATGGAAAGTTCCTTAATTGCGCTTTCAATTTCGTTTATATCTTTCGTTTGCACATTCATTGCCTTAACGAATTCTTCAATTTGTTTCACTAAACGCGTAACTTGTCCACGGCACGTGGCTCTCTGCGCGATTTCCATTTTTTCGTTAATCACTTCTTCCTGGGTTTCGGCACCATATAATAATTTCGTTCTTAGGGATGTAATTCAATTCAATTAACCGATTAGTCTATATATTTACATCTATATACAGTATTACATTAATTTAATTATCAAAACGTGGTTCGGTTGATTTGATCCCGTTGGGAAGAAAGTGAATCGAAGACTAACTTCTCAGCGATCATCAGCAGAATCTCCAACTCACTGCCACGTTGCCATATTTTTTACACTGAACAAGTCATTTCCCTTCTTTGTAGTTGCCTACAATTTTCGCGACTTTTTGAGACCCCAAGAATTCGTGAATGCGAAGTTCTTTTGTAGTGGGCCCTTGTGCTGGGGGAATGAACCCACCCCACGACACCGCAATGCTAGCCTACCAGCGCATTCACGCGTCCCCAGACAAGGGCATTCTTAGCATTAGCGATGGTATGGTTTTCGTGGGGATTAACAAGGCGTTCATTAGTAGTGAACACGTCAGGGTTATTAAGATAGATTTTGTACAGGAAGCAGAAACTAGGAAATGCAAAAGCTCTGTAGTAATGCTCCAGTATTTGGGATATTGAAACTCGGACATCATATTAGGGATCGTTACGGATTTTCGCATGGAGCATTGCAAATTTTGAGGATACCTTGGGGATATGAGTCTTAAGGAGGATAGTTAGGGCAGGTTTGACAGAAAACACTAGAATTGAGAAAAATCTCCAGAGAAAATAACTAGGTTTACTACTTAGCTGAAGCACTGCTGGGATAAAGGAAGCTAGCTAGACAAAAACAAACATTTTCCGCATGAAGTTGGTCTACTCATGGAGGTGGATAGGAGTGCAATAAATCTGTCAAAGGACATCGCTTTGAAAATTAAGGTCAAATCATGTATCACTAGTTAGGTAAAGAAACTTCCTTTTCTACCGGAAATTATTCTTCGCCATTCTTCGATTTCTATTTCCTTAGTAAGAGAGCTCAGGGGAAGCATATCTTTTTTTTTTGTGGTAGGGAGATGAAGGCATGTACGCCCGCCGAGTCTGGCAGTGTGGGACTCCCATGGAGGATACCCTTGGGCTACCCACTAAACACCTCCCCTGTTAATCTGAGAACCAAGCCTGGAACCGTTTGACACATTACTTCGGGCCAGGTCTCGTTTTGTTACGCCGTGGGGCGCCTTCAAGCTGGGGAGTCCCTTTCCTAGCGGGAGGGGAGAGGGGAAGAGGAAATGCCAGAAGAGCGATCCCCCAGCCCCAGCACCTCCGGCTGCTGTGAGTCCCTTTTATCTTTTAGGACTGCCCGAGCATAATGTGCCACCTGGTTCCATTTGTCAAACGATTCGAGCATCACCACAACTATATTATCCGGGGTGAGCTCTCCCGTCTCCCTGTAGAGTTCCCTTCGCAGCCTGGCCCATTTGGTACACGCAAAAAATGTGTGACAGGCATTGTCCTCCTCTCCTGGGCAAAACCGACAATCGGGAGACCGTGACTTACCGACCTTGTGCAGGTAAGACTGAACCCGTGCCCGCTCAAAAGCTGGGTCAGATAGAAGTCAGTCTCACCATGCCCTCGATTTAGCCACGGTCTCACATCCGGGATGAGGCGCGCAGTCCACCTTCCCTTCGTGCGATTCCTCCAAGACTGCTGCCAATCGTTGAGCGAGCGTTGTCTCTCCTCGCGGACAACCATCTCCCTCGCATCCTCGCTTCGGTGCAGGTAAATAGCGCGGCGCTCTCTAGCAAGGAGGGTGACAGGTATCACGCCTGCAATCACTCTCACCGCCGAGTTGGAGACTGTTGGATACGAAGATGCAATTCTCAGTGCTCCTCTTCTCTGTACCTGTGCCAATCGTTTTCGGTATACCTCCTTGCTGAGAGCGTCGCCCCATACCTCTGCTCCGTACAGTAGCACTGACCCTACAGCACCCATCAAGAGGCGTCTTCTTGATGGGCTGGGTCCCCCTACGTTGGCCATAAGTCGACTCAGGGCCGATATTCCCGAAGCAGCCTTCTCAGCCGTTGCCCTGATTTGCTCAGAGAAACTCATCTTTGAGTCGATCAGTAGCCCCAGGTACTTCACCGCTGGCTTCGATTCGACCTGTATATCTCCAATACTGATCATCCTTACTCTAGGGATTCTCTTTTTTGTCAAGATGACCACTTCGGTTTTCTCCAGTGCTAAACTGAGCCCGCGAGCAGTCACCCAGTCCCTCACTCGGCGCATTAGCATACCTAGCCCAAGTTGCGCTTGTTCAACGGTGCGTCCGGCGACCAGAGCCGCAACATCATCCGCATAGCCGACCAAGCGCGACTCATCTGGCATCTCAAGTCTCAGTAGCCCGTCGTAAGACACGTTACACAGGTCCGGACCAAGGATAGATCCCTGGGCAACACCCGATGTAATTTCCATCCTTCGTTGGCCCTGTGTCGTGTCGTAGAGCAGGCTTCGGTCCTTTAGGTAGTTCCTCAAAAGCCGCATTAGATATTCTGGAGCTTGAAAAGAGTTTTCCAGCGTGTCCAGAATATCCACCCATCGAGTGGAGTTGAAGGCATTCCCGACGTCGAGTGTCACCAACAGGACGATCCGTCGCTTGGTGCGACTACATGCCTCTGCCTTTTGGACCGCGTTCACCACCTCTGCAATCGCATCAATGGTAGAACGTCCTGCTCTAAAGCCGTACTGCCAAGGAGATAGGTCCCCAGCAGCACGAATCGCGTCAGTGAGTCTTCCCTTGATGAGTTTCTCTAGCAATTTCCCAGCCGTGTCTAGCATGCATAACGGGCGGTATGCAGACGGCGATTTGGGATTTCCCTTCCCCTTGCTGATCAGCACGAGCCTCGCCACCTTCCATCGTACCGGGAAAACCCCGTCCCGTAGGCAAGCGTTGAATGTGCTGAGCAGCAAGTCAGGACAATGGTGATAGACGAGCTGCAAAACCTCAGCTGGAACACCATCTGGACCTGGAGCCTTCCTCGCTTTCAGGGAGAGGACTGCCTCCTCCAGTTCCAGCTGTGTGAAGAGTGGGCACTCGACCGCTGTTTCACCACGGACAGCGTCAACACGGACGGGGTGGGCGGGGAAGAGTCCCCGCACTATCGCGTCCATCTTTTCCGCGTCATGTATACAAGGCTTCCACAGGGCACCAAGTTTCCCCATGACCAGCTTGTAGCGAAGGCCACACGGATCCCTATTTACATCATCCACGAGGTCTTGCCAGCATCGGGCCTTGCTCTTGTTAATAAGCCTGCGAAGATATTTCCTGCCGGACCTGTATGCTGCTAGCCTAGTGTCTGCCTCCTCCCGTGTTCGCGCCCGCTGGGCCTCTCGCCGAAGTTTGTGACACTCGGTTCTTTGTTCGGCGATCTCGTTTGATCACCAGTATACTGGAGGCTTACCGTGTCGGGGTCTCCGACGGGGCATGGAAGACTCGCAAGCAGCTATGATGGTACTCATAGTTGAGTTCACCAAGTCCTTGGCTGGGGGCCCTCCACTCCCTGGCGGAGCTCCCAGCAACGGTGCGCCTGCCGTAAGCGCGTCAGCAAACCTCTCAACGTCCATCCTCCCAGTCCTTCATCCAAGCATTAAAGTTTGGGCATATGCACGCAGAGTGGCACTGTCGTGAATCTCAACCGCTATATACTGGTGGTCACTAGCCGAGTAGTCCTCTAGTACTAGCCAGTTGTGTACTCTAGGTACCAGGGACTCCGAAGCGAGTGTCACATCGGGTATGGTTCCTACGCAACCCCAGCGGCGGAAAGTAGGGGTGTTACCAGTATTTGGGACAAAAAGCGCTGTTCTGGCTGCCATGTCCAAGATTTGCTTTCCCCTTGGGTCGGATTGTGGCATACCCCATTCAATGGCTCTAGCGTTGAAGTCTCCCCTGACCAGCATGTGGCCCTCTGTGTTCGAGACAGCGTCCTCCAGGGCATCGAGTTTGGTTCGAAAAGATCGCATTGCCTCGTTGGGCGTCAGATAAACACTGAAATATGTTATCCCTGAACACCGCACCCACACAAAACCATCCCCGCGTCCATGGCCCTGCACCCGAAGGCGGGCGCTGTCTCGAACCCAGATGGCCGAGGTACTAGATTTGTCAGGGTACCACGCTTGCGCGTCCTTGTTATGATGTTGCTCGCTCAGCAACAGGAGGTCAGCTTTCTTATCCCTCGCAAACTGCTCAAGTAGGTCCTGGGCGTTTGTGCTTCGGTGCAAATTGACCTGCAGGATACGGATCATTTGAGTATCAATTTGGCTTTAGTTAGGGCCTCCTTGAAAACCCAGCATCTCCCTGTCCCCGGCTCATGTTTGAGGTCGCCGGGTGCTAGCTTAGCATCCTTGCAAAGAATGCATTTTGCCTCGTTCGTGCACTCCTTCCTTTTGTGCCCCGTTTCACCACATTTGTAGCACAGAGATCTCCTGTCGGGTCCCCTACAGCCATACGCGGTGTGTCCGTATTCGAAGCATCTGAAGCAGCGGATAGGGATCGCTCTTCTCCGTATCCTGCAGATGACCCAGCCTACCTTCATTTTGCCCTTCGCCAGGATTTGATGGGCGTCTTTATCAGCTAGTTCGACAATAGCCATGCGTTGCCCCCTTGTGTTTTCACGTGTCAATCTTGCCTTGACTTCACTTAAGCTGGGGAACTCCCTCCTGATGGCATCCTCTACTTCAGCTTTGTCCGTGACGCAGTCGAGGTCCCTGATTTCCAGGGTGGCCATTGGTTCGAGCGAGGCAACCGTTCCCGCATCTCCAAGAACCTTTTGAACCGCGTCACGGAATGCATCTTTGTTTGTGGCCTCTGGCCCGAATTCCACCAGCAGGCCACCGGTCGGTTTGGTGTCGTCTGGCTTGACCGCTCCTTTAATTTCACGGAGGACATCTGCGTAGATTCGGCCCTTAGTGGGTTTAATAAGCAGTGCCTCTCGCAAGGGTTTGCGCCACGGTTCGCTTTTTGTTTTCTGCGGTATATCGGGGGGTTCTTTGTTCTTTTCGTGGTTGAACTCTTTGTCTGTTTTTTCTAGGAGTAGCTTTTTGGCCGCTTTTTTCGCTGCCTTGTTTTGCACCACATGAAACTCCTCGCCTGGAGTGTCAACTTCGTTTATGGTCTCGTCCTTCCTCCTTTTCTCACGGTCGCCTTTAATTGGGCTACCGGCCATTCTTTTGCTGCTGTTAGGACCCACTGATGCCTCGAGGGAGAGCGTGTCTTTTTGGTGCTTTTCGTTTGCAAGCCACCTCCGCCTGTAGTGCGTTATTAGGTCAAAAAGCTCCTCCAGTTCAAGAATGCCATTTTTGACACTCTTGCCTATGTTTTTCTGCACTTCGCAGGCAGCCCTCAGTTGTTTGACGATAGTCCCCGCTTTCCGAGTAAGCCGCTCCTCTTCGGCGCGGTCAAGGGCGATTGTGTTATTTGGCGCCACCTCTTGGGAGAGGCCGCCGTTTCCTAGCCCTTTTGCTTCTACCGCTTGGGTCGCTTCTTAGCATTAGCGATGGTATGGTTTGCATCGGGATTAACAAGGCGTTCATTAGTAGTGAACACGTCAGGGTTATTAAGATAGATTTTGTACAGGAAGCAGAAACTAGGAAATGCAAAAGCTCTGTAGTAATGCTCCAGTATTTGGGATATTGAAACTCGGACATCATATTAGGGATCGTTACGGATTTTCGCATGGAGCATTGCAAATTTTGAGGATACCTTGGGGATATGAGTCTTAAGGAGGATAGTTAGGGCAGGTTTGACAGAAAACACTAGAATTGAGAAAAATCTCCAGAGAAAATAACTAGGTTTACTACTTAGCTGAAGCACTGCTGGGATAAATGAAGCTAGCTAGACAAAAACAAACATTTTCCGCATGAAGTTGGTCTACTCATGGAGGTGGATAGGAGTGCAATAAATCTGTCAAAGGACATCGCTTTGAAAATTAAGGTCAAATCATGTATCACTAGTTAGGTAAAGAAACTTCCTTTTCTACCGGAAATTATTCTTCGCCATTCTTCGATTTCTATTTCCTTAGTAAGAGATCTCAGGGGAAGCATATCTTAGAGCTAACATAAAAAACTCACCCATGACTCCTGGTTTGAAAGTTAGATGAAAACAGATATAAAAAATCAAAATATGTATATACTGGTGACTATGATAAACTTATCTCTTAAGGAAGTCACTCGATTAATGTTCATTTCTATTTTCACTTGTTTGATTTAAGAAAAAATTAAGGTTACTATTTCCAACTATTACAAATGATTGTTTTTCAAAAATTTCATTCATGAATATTTTTCAAATCGGAAATGCAAAGTGCAAACGAGTTCATCAAAAATTTACATTCATTATGTTTAGCCTTCATACAATCAAAACAATCATGTGGCTCGTTATTGAAGAGTTCATTGCTCCATATCAAAATTATGCCAATTGCCAATGTCAGAAGGAAGGAAACCTTGATTTGCGATTTATGGAAAACGGAGATAAGTTCACGTTCATTGCCTGTTGCAACTTTCTTCCGTTACTTAAGCGTCATCATTCAGCTTAGTGAAGCGTCATCTCTTAGCTTGTGTGCAAAAATTAATGTTTTTATACTTTTTGGCTAAGCAAATGCAAATCGTTCGTCTCAATAATCTTTTTGATGGTTAATAAATATTTAATAGCATTGACTTTTTGCAGACCCCCGCGGAACTTATTTTAAATTTTAAGTTGAAAACTTAAAGCAGAGTTGAATGTCAGGACTTGTTCCTCCAGCAACTGGCGCTTTTAAATTAGACCATACGGAACAGGACAATCTTGTTTGTCTATTGACGGTTGCATCCGCTTCTCGCTGATTTTTGGAACATCTCAATGCTTTGTCTGCTTCAGCGATGCAAGACGATGCATTTTTTGTGATTTTCGCTGCATTGAGAAAACATATAAACTATCGCTCAGGGGGTTGAGACCATGTTGCATTGGTTTCCGCTAACTAGATCACAAGCTCGTCATTTCCGCTTTGAATTCCTATTATGTGGTTCGCCTGGTTGTTCTTCAAGGACGATGGAACTATTTAGGTTAATAGATAAATAAGATTTTGGAGAATTTTCGTTTCGGTCACTTAATCAATCGCCCGAAGTAATTTGTTCAAAATAATTTCGGGTTACTGTTTTAAGTCTTTCGTTTTTGCTAAGCTTCCCACTGATTGCGATCAGGTATTTATGCTATCGCAAAGCAAGTGGTTTTTATGAGATCGTTTTACTATGATGGCAGTAACATAGATGAAGCAGTTTTTTTTTAGTTTGCACTGTCATGTTCGCGAAAATGACTAACGGATAGTTTGACGATTCAAACCAGTGAAATATTCACACCATGTTATTCGCATTTGAGGAAGGTTGTGTAACAAAAAGTGAATGTTGTAACGATCCCATTTGGGTTTCAACGATTTTGACTCACATTTTTTGCGCCCGCTTCACCATGGAAGTCATGTCGATCCTCACGTAGTCCAAACGAAGCATCCGTCCCGTTCGTGCCACACGCTCAAAACAAAATCGTTTGCGGTTAAAAAAAACTGATTATTTCTAGAAAGTTCTATACTAGCAATAATGAAAACCATTTGTCTGACTGGTCCATTCAAGTGAAGATTCATTGTAAATAATAAATTCTTGAGCTACTCCAAAACTCCCTCGCATGAAGGTCGGAAAACAGACGCGTGTTGGGAGATTGGAGTTCGAGTTTATCCTTTTGCGGTAAATGCTTCGCGTTTCACGCGTTGTTTGTGTGATCATAGTTTTTGTGTCGATGTGTCTAATTTTTCAAAATTGGCATCCGGGTGCTTATGCAATATTTAGAAGATTTAAACTTTGCGTCATGATGAGGCTGACTTCGAGGTCGATAGAATTGAAGTTGTGTAATTTCACAAATTTCGTTAATCGGACTAGAGTAAGAAATATATTTGTAACGATATTTGAATGGCATTTTGAGAACAATATCATTGTTTTAGTCGATTGAATTGAATTTTCACCACTTCAGCGCAAAACTTATTCAATTTTTTGTTTTTCATCATTTTTCAGTAGCCGGTATAAGACAGATGCATGCCTAACGCCGAATTCGTTTGGTTTTGGGTTTCACGAGAAAATCTTTTGATTTGTAAATTTGAAATTTCTGATGAAATAATTGCTTGTATTTTGCTCGGCAATGGTGTGATGAAACTTCTTTATTTTTGGTTTGTTCGTTCAAATGATGCACGGAATGGTGGTCGAATATCATATCCACCTGCTAATTAGTAGCTCATAAATTGAGAAAATGTTTAAAGTAACACTGTTTCCAAAACATTGTTGGGAAAGATGACCTTTAGGTGTTTTCAACTTCACAAACTTACATGAAATTGATAAGAAACGAACCGGTGTGATTGCTGAAATGAGAAGCTGACGAATTAGGCATCTCTGATTAAAAAAGTGAGTTCACTATTGCACTGAATGCTGGCGATACGGGAAAAATCTTAGAAGATGCCTTTCAAGACAAGATTATATCAAAGCAAAACATCAGGAGGTCGTCAACATGGATTTGAAGTTATTGAATAAACATTGATTTCAAGAATCATCGTTAAGGTGAGGAAGGAAAAAATGCAAGAAGTGGTTCGTCATTTCTTCTTCTTCATGAAACCACTACTAGAAGCTTTCAACTCATCAAAATGGACGGATTTGCGCGCTTTACCATCAACTTTGAATCTGCGGCACTAAATGCTTTGGAACGTTAAACCATGAGCAATAACACATAAAATTTTAATTTTTATCACTTTATTGATATTTTTTATTTTGCATTTTTAATTTAAATAGCGCATAATTACTAAGTACTACATGTACAATTCAATACAATTCTTTACAAGAATACAAATAAAAATAATACAATATAAGTACAAAGTTGGTAATAAATAATTACAATGAAGATGAGAAGTGACAGACGTAGGTCTAGATTGTAGGAAACTCTGAGCTCTAAGAGGAGGAAAATTGATAATTGAATGTGCTACTAAAGCTAAAATCTAACGTACAATACAAAAATACATTGAATAATTCATTTGTCAACATTCTAATTACAGCTAAATTTTAGGAAAATTCGAGCACGTTTTTGTTTGCGTTGCATTCTGGCTGAGATTGAAAATCGAACAAAATTCTGAGATCATCGTGGCCTGTAGTTATTTGTGCTGATTCCGATGCCAAGAGGGCGCAGGATTGCAGGTAAGGCCGCAGCACTTTGCTGTTTCTCTCTCGTGCCAGTCTGCATGCTTAAATTTCATTCCTCAGGCCAATTTCCGTTTCCGAAACGCTAAGCCTATGACATAGGTGTGTGTGCTTGTTCTCACGGTTGGTTATTGCAAATGACAGATGCCTTACGTCCTAAACATATTTGGTCCAATAATAAATACAAGTAACACAACAGAATATTCAAAATATTTCCGCGGCACGAAATAATTTGATATATGTGATGTGTGTGCTTAGATCCTAGGGGTCTAAGAGAGGGCAGGATGGTATCTTACAGCTGCTTGAGTACGACTAGGCAAGGAACGGGGTATCCCTTGTCGTCTGAGTACCCTGGCGCTTAGTAGGGCTTCTTTAACTTCTCAATCGCATTTGTCAAGTGCAACATTTCGGTGTTGAGCTGTGAGACGAGAGTTTCCAATTTTTCCACGGAGTCAAGGACCTCAACGCGCTCTGTGTGTGGGTTGAAGCGGACCTCGAAGGGTCGTGACATGGTTGAGACCCATCGGCGGAACTTTTCTTTGGCATCCTCGAAGCTTTCAGCAACGTAGTAGATTGGCTGGTACTCCTGGTCTTGGTAGGGCTGTACTGCAGTCGAGGCTGGTTCGAATGGTCGGAGCTCTGGTTTGTCACTCAAAGCGTGGAGGAGCTCACCGTAAGCGGAGAGGAGACCAGCACCGTAAGCCTTGACTTGTCCCTTTTCCTTGCAGAGACCGAATTCAACTGTGAACCAGTAGACCTGTAACAAGCAAAAGAAACAACGCGTTAGATATCTCTGAAAACCCGAAATTGCGCCATGCGCACTTGTTCTGTTAATTTGCATGGTATCCGACTTTTTAGTTGACCGCGCGACGGACAAGAAAGTGTTCAAGGAAAGCATGTAGTACTTAACGCAAACTTATTAAGAATTAGTGTGCAATACAGCCACTCATTATGATGTAATAAAACTAAATCGCGGCATTGAATCTCGCTGCACTGCGTTGTCTTGTGTGCATGGTGGTCGGATTCTCGGTCGCCGCTTGTCTTAAGCAGTTTGCGATACTGACCAAATCGAAGGTAACGGCTTTGGTCTTGGAATGATAGTGCTTATTCTGCCAGAGCTTTCGCAAGTTGGTCTTGGGTTTAAGCAGTCACAAAACCAGTGCCCAGCCGACTTAGAAGCATGTGAACGTTTGCATGCCCCAAGTGAGCGTGCAAATGCAGATTAAAAGATTAAATTGTTTCAAGCAGTCATTGATGCAAAATGCATCGAAAGACTGCCAAGAAATGCATTCGCTAGTGCATGGCTATGATCAATGGCCAGCTGGCGGCGATAGACGACCTCGACATAGTCCACCAAAGAATCGGGGGTCTTTGAACAAGGTGTTTTTGCAACGGAACAAGTCACGTTTGTTTGGCTGGGCACTCGAGCTCGACATTTGACGGCTAATTAATTGAGCGTCAATGGATGCTTTTTCCAAGTAACACTGCAATGCAGCCTTGAAATACTAGTTAACCGTTTTAAAGTTCTTACACTGAAGCTAGTCGATAATTTGCGAAATAAACATCCTCATGAATAATCAGTTAAATGCTATTAGCATAATTGGCTTTGCTTCTACCAATGTTCTTAGTTCTTTCGCAATTTGTGCCACATGCTTGCTATCATCGCCTCCTCGAGCTTTCATTGTGTCGTGCTAATCGAAATAATAATGTTCAAGACTTGATTAAAATTGGCTACTTACAGTTGAGAGTTTTTCAATTTCCTCATCCGATGCGCCGAGCGAGGCAAGACCAATTTCCTGTGAGAACTGAGCAAAGCTAGGGTCAGCCAACAGAGGCATGTGTCCAAGCAACTCGTGGATGCAATCTCTGCAAAATAACGATGATTGTTGAAATTTATTTCCATAGGCAAATCGATTAAAATGTTCATCGTGCGACATAGTCTCTTAGAATAATTGCATTACAAGCACTGAGTGGCAATTTTCCACACTTCAAAGGATTTCTGATGGAAACCATTTATAATGCAATTACAGCTACGAGAAAGGAGCTCTTTCTCTCCGACGATGGGCACGAAAGCTAAGAGGATAGAGTGGCATATGAGAATGCGATACTTACGGTTCTGGGGTGTGGTATGGTGAAGTGACGTGACGAACGTATTGTGTGCTTTGGAAAACTCTGAAGGCCAGCGAGGCCAAGAAGTCGCGAGCTGTGAGCAGGCCAGCAGCTGGGCGGAGGGTGAAGCCCGTGTTGCGACGCAAGAAGTTGCTGACTTCCTCGAGTTGTGGAATGCGATCTTCAACGAAAATCTTTTCATCTTGCAGCTTCTTGAATACTGCTCTATACTCGGCACACGCATGTTTCTTAACCAAATCATTAACGGTGTTGAAAACAGCCTTCCAGGTCTTGTTCTCAACTTCTGAGTATTGGATGCGTGGGATTGGATCTCCGTAGCGGTATGCGAAGGCAATTTCGGCAATATCCTTGCGGCGTTGACGGTAAACCTTGTCTGCGAAGCCTGGATGGTTCATGTCCAAGTCTGGTTCGTATTTGGTCATCAAGTGGTTGCAGTTGTCCAACTCGGAGGCGTGTTTTGGGAACCAGGGAGCCTTGACACTGATGTTGTCCTCAGCCAAAAGATTGATGCCTCCAAACGAAGACGATTGACGAAGAGTTCTGATCAATTGAAGAAGGTTGGCACGTGTCATGTCCAACTTGATGAGCACATCATGGTCGATCCCATCATTGCGAGATTGACGAGATTCCAAGTGCAAGATGGTACCATGGTATGTCTCAATAGCCTTCAAGATGCGTCCCAACGAACCCATGCCTTCTTTGAGGTGCACAACAATGGCAGCGCGTTGCACGGCATTTTCGGCTTCCGGTGACTCAGAAGCGGCATTTGACAAGACGACTTCATCTTCTGTAAGTCCAGAATCTGCAAAAAATGGTAAATATTAGCTAGCTGTGTCAGTGAACTTCAAAATCGAACAAGTTCAGGGTTAGAAATGTACGTTGATCTCAAAACAAATATGTAGAAATCATTTCAGCTTGTTGCATATGAGCCAAAACATTATCAGTGCCATGCTGTCTGCGAAGTAATCTTATCTGCTTCAAGTGTGACGTACGTTATTCAAAAAACACAACAATTGAGTTTCTTATGATTTTGTGCACGTCTCTATAATAACTTAAAAGCAATAGCTACTAGTTGAATGTAAGGAGACGTCGCGTTTTATAGGATTTCACAACCATCCTTCCACTGAAGTAAATCAATTTTCACCCTCCATTTAACGCGTCCTTCACCGAACGCTTAAGCTCTCACTCACACAACGTTTGATACAGCTACGTGGTCCCTTTCACGAAATCCTTCCACTATTCAAAATATACTTTACAACCTTCACTGCTGCATGGCAAGCAATTGCCTGTTAGGAAGGACTATTTCATTGAGAAAAAAAAACGCGTTGTGGGAAAACTCCCTTCAACCGACCATAATGTAGATGTCTTTTATGGATGGAGTAGCGTATTAGAGATTTCTTCAGCTATTTTTAGCCACACAAAGAAAAGAATTTATGACAATGGGAGTAATGTTCTTCGGGCGTGACTTAAATGTTTTGGCCTCATATTGTAAGATATAGTTATGGATCGAATGGAATTTCGACCTCAGGTTTGTTAAATTAGAACACTTTTTCGGTTGATTGCTTACCATTCGAGTCATCTCCATTTCGGTCTTCTGAGTTATCGTCACGTGGGATAATTTCAACTAAACCATGCAAAATAAACGAGCAAAATTAAAAACCGAACCGAATTGTAATCGAAAATATTTGATTTACCTTCGGCGTTTTCAAGCACTTCTTCCTCCTCATCTTCGAAATTGGGCTGTTCATGCTCCTCATTATTTAAATCAATTTTTTGTTCTATAAGTTAGCAATGCAAAAAAAAATTATAAATACAAATTCCACAAAATAAATGCAATAAATAAATATTTTATTTTTACCAATGGCCAATCAAATTTCAAAGCAAATTAAAACAACTGATTAGAGAGGCCTTGACAAAACAAGTCTATAAGGAGACATTCACACTCACCTTGAGGGACATGGTGTTCTTGTTGTTGAGCCTGAAGAACACAGTTTTCCAAGCTGTCATCTTCGTGATGCAATCCAAGCGGAGAAATTAAGCCAATATTGAAAGATTTAACCAAAAAATAAATGAAATAAAAATAATCGAAATTAGAACAAAAATAATCGTAAATGAATAGCGAAAACTAATGAAAACTAGTCTTTGAAAAATTCAAAATCTATTAATAAAAGTTGAATGAAATAATTTTAAGACTGCCAATTATTGATTTTACTTGTAAGCTTCGTAAGTGAATAGATTTAATAAAAACACTTTAAGTCAGAGTTAAGACTAGCATAAGGATGTGGGAGCTTACCGTTAGCACGTTGACGAGCCTCTTCTAGCACTGATTGCTTGGTTTGCTTTACAACTGAAGTTTCAAATCGAGCATCATCTACCAACGATCGGCGACGTGATGGGTAGCCATTCTGTGGTGGAGGAAAAAAATAAAATAAGAAATTTAGATTTACATTCCATAAAAAATAATACGAAAAGCTTTTCCGACTCTATCACCGACGTAACTAAATATCAAAAACCTTTAATACTCATGCTATCAACGAAAATGACCCACAATCTATGGAAGGATATATTTTAAGAAATCTTCTTTCCTTAAGGCGATTGTAGCCTGGCTCCAGCGTATTTCACCATGTTCTTCTGCCCTTCTGCACGTCGTAATCATTCATATCCGCCAAAGTTACCAAGGAGACCTACATAAGTCCTCGGCAGCTACGTGGTAAGGAACCAGTGATTGTGCGAGTGAATGATTCTTCTGCCAACGCAGTTTTAACGAAAAGGAAATGTGACAGGAAATAAGTTCTTACACTCGGAATGTCTTTTCTCGATTGTGCTAGGATTTCAAATTTTGCTTTATTGTCTTTAATGGTGTATGCGTGGGAGGGGGTTGATGGCTGATTGCTGTGCAGCTATCACGGATGAGGGAGAGCTCCCGAGAGGAAAATTATTGTTGGTTGACAACCTAATTGATGTCCTAATCAGCTTAGCGGAGGAAACGCGAAATGCTGTTGAGCTGAAACGACGGCATTGTGACTTTCCCAGCATGCGAATGGATCTCGGTAAGGGATGCTCACTCAACCTATTTTATCATTTAACGCAAATTGGCGCGAGGTGCATACTTCGAGCGGGAGAATAATGTATTGCATCGAAAATATTCAAAATTTACGGAAATCGGTAGTTTTCCATACCTTACGATAATTACGTAGTCATGACAATGTCTTTAGCACAGGATATGCAAATGCACAGCTAATGGCCGGATTTAATTAATAGTGAAAATATTTCATGGGACTTGAGCCATCCCACGATGACAAAGACTTGAACTGGTTCAGCATTTTCCTCTGACTATATCAACGCAAACGAATGTCGCGTTTGGGGCTCACGGATTCCCCGAGTTAGTTGTTAATCTTCCGTCTAATTAGCAAAATTCGCGTATTGCAAACTCTTACGTTTGGTCAATTAAGATGCCCATCTCGCAAGTAGAAAGTCATACTGAAGCAATTTAGATACGCGATGTCGTAACAAAAAGGTTTTCGGCTGCACATTATCGGGCACATCTAGACAGGCCTCATTTGCACGAACTCTTCTTTGGTGGATTGCACAACAATAGTTTCGCATTATTGCATCGAGAATTGAAGGATGTCGGTTATGAGTGTTGTTGGTCTGAACCATATTCAAAGGTTAATCAAATAGCGCGGTTTGTTGACGGAAACTTTCACTTGGTATGCAATGAAAATTATGTTTAGTTGTTGGGCTCGTTGGGTCTTGCTAATTATCGCCAAATATTTGTGTGCGTTGTTTATGTTTGAATTTATTTCTTGCATAGCTACTTAGGCAGACTTGCACTCATGTATGCAGTGAATACGTTAAAATTGGAAGGGTTTCAAAACTAAGGCAATGAATATTATGCACTTTGAAAGCGAATTAGTTGCTGAATTAATTGTTGTAGGTCAGTGAATTTTTATGGAAGCAGAAATAATAGCGGGAACAGTGTATTTCCAACAAAAGAATTTCAGAAATTTTTGACTATTTTACACAAATGGATGAATCGAATAAGATTTTCCGAATTGATAATTTTTTAATCAATGCTCAAACTCACACAATAATGCAATACGTCTAAAAAATATGTTTCGATGCATTGTACTCAATCAGCACCAACAAAACTTTGTTTAAAGGAAATTGTTCTTAAATTTTGTACTTTTCTGGAAGAATCAATAAATCATGGACTTTCTAAATTTGAAGAATTTTAGTTGAATGTTAGCCAATGAAGCCGAAAAGTACCTGCTTGCAAGTTGAAAGACTTATTTTGGGTCAAAGAGCACAAGGCCACGAAATCTTCACTTGTTCCAAAAATTTCTAAATTCAGAATAGACTTACCTCGATGCTGTATGATTTCTTAATCGCGAACATTTCGCGATTCTTTTGGGCAGCAGCAACGGCCATCATTTTGTCGGTTGTAATTTCTCGAAAAATTTAACACACAAAAATCGTATTACACTCGCGGAGCTTAAGCTCGACAGCACTTTGTATTCCGCTCTTGGGTTTAATCAGGAAATCGTAGACAGGACACTTGGATCCTCGAATCAGCCTGATAATTCGCTTTTCACTTTTCGCTAATCCGCCAAAACTTATCACTGCTAACTTTCGTTAGTATTCGAAAATCCGTAGAACTGTTGTCTTATTGCTTCTTCCTGCTTTTGATCCCAAAGGAAGATTCACGATCACAACTGCAAGTCTGCTGCTAAACGTTTCACTAGGCGTCGTTTGATCGTTGTTTTGGGACAAAGAAGGAAACTTTTTCGGGAAAACTTCTCAACGGAAAATTCTCAAAGAAGCTAATAATTACGAACAGCTACTACTCTCAAGAATCGAGTCTAGAGCGGCCGAAAGCGAACCAATGCATGGGGCTCGGCTGGGCTGCAATCACTTTAAATACCCGCCAGCAACGGGTCGAGCGTGCCGCCAAACAACCCCCTCCAGCCGCCTGCTAGAGCTCAAGCTAAATCTCAGCATAGCGAAAGATACAACCACAGAAACAGTCGAGCCAGCTGTTAGCGCCATCCAAGCTGTTGAGGCGCTGGACGCCCGCCCGGTCCAAACAGTCCGCTGAGTCCCAAGCCCCCTGCCCCAATCCCCGCAGTGCTAGTGCGCCATACCGTCCAACACGGTGGAATTTGTTTTTTCCCTGAATTTCGGGAGCCCCATTGAGTCGTCGCATTCACCTGTTGTGATAGCACATCGTCATCAGCTGTAGTAACTTTGTTTCTGTTCAATGGTTTGTGATGTCACGCGTGCGCTACGTCTTGTAGGAGAGAAGGTCGTTATTTCGGTAAAAGTTGCGGTCATTTACTCTAGGATGGTAAATACTGAATCTGGAAGTTTTAAATTGCTTCTTGGTTTCGTGAGAGAGAGATTCTTAGTCTCGGAGTGATAAACAGATTATTATATATTTTGTAATTGTCAAATAATCCAGGATGGTATTATGTAATCCCCGGATTCAATTCAGCAAATGACTCAATTTTTAATAATAAATTAACACCTAAGGATAACTAACACTTGAAAATTGATTTTACGTACAGGCAATCCTGATAGTGTTGCTTTGGCAATTCTTGTTAATGCTACACATGACAAATTCTAAGAGTTCTTGTACTCGTGGATGCAAGGGCGAGCATCACCTTCTGGATTTAGCTCCATTGAAAGCAAACATAATTCGTTATATCCTCTCCTGATAATTTCAATTTAACATCCTGAAATTCATACAAAATTGGCCGTCCATAAAAATAGTGTTTTAGGGACTCTTTCCTCATGCAGCATAATTCCCGATTCATTCATAATCAATGTGTCCTGGAATCACGAAAACCACTCTTCGTTTTCCCCTACACCTGCGCTGCATGCCAATCGCACATATCACACATGTTTGGGGCACCCCCGCTGATGCTAACAGCAACTTGACTATTCGTCTTTGACCATGTGAGCTGTGCTCCATTCCGCGCCAACCAGTGCCGGGGACTCCACTATCTCTCTAAGGTCGCGCAATTTCCTTACACATCTT